>CAEFZX010012962.1:0-121380 GCA_903066825.1 Alfaro cultratus | reverse complement strand
TTGTTGATGTTACCATTATAAAATAGCTTACAATTAAGTTTTGGCAAAGATCAATGTCATTTTCACAGGTGGTGGAGTGTTGTTGTTAGCAGCTGCTGAAAGTAACTAAAAAGTTACTTTTAATGTAACTTAGTTACTTTCCAAATAAAGTAGTCAGTAATCTAACTAAGTTACTTTTTCAAGGAGTAATCAGTAATCCGATTAAAGTTACTTTTCCAAAGTAACTATGCCATCACTGTTTATAATACATCCAAATATAACATGCAACCCCCATAAAGATGCATAAAAGTTCAAATAAAGCCATCTGTGTATTTCACCAACATAATCTCACTACAAAAACATAAAATTTTACCAAGTATTTTTTATGTAGTTTATATTGCAAATATCTTAGTACAATAGAAATAAGACAAGTGACTTTTTTAGCAAGACATAGTAGCTAGTATTAGGCCAATCATTTATTAATATTATTAAAAAATAACTAGTTCCATTGGCAGATTATTTCACTTGCAGCAAAATATTTTCCTTTGTTATATGTGAAATAATCTGCTGGCAGATCTAAAACATTTTCATCAATATTAAGGAATTATTGACTTAAAATCAAGTTCATATGTCTTGTTGAAAAGTTGCTTTTAAATTAGTTCTGTATTTTTTTCCAAATTTTTGGTCTGGTTTGTGTTTGCTCTAGAAACCAAAATCTCGCCAAAAATAGTTGGCGAGATTTTGTGATTTTGCAGTGTTCATATAAAAACTTTTGGACAATTATTATTATTATTATTATTATTATTATTATTATTATTATTATTATTATTATTATTATTACTATTATTTCAAAAATCATTGATGCTCGCTAAATTTATGTCCCCCTTTATTGCCACAAATGATCATTTCTGATAACTACAATAGCAAATTTGTTGCGATGTTTAGAGAACTACCATTTTATTTCTTTTTAAAAATTATTTTAATTTAAAGAAAAACTGAAAACTTTAGTAAAAGAAGAATGGATAAATTGTCTTCCTTGGAATTTGTGCAAAATTACGCAAAAATAACTACGTAGTATCCAACCTATGGAAGAGGATTAGGGCCACCAAAAAAAAAAAAAAAGAATTCAGACTTTTTCCTCAGAATTATAGCTTTAATCTCAGAATTTTTACTTTTATCTCAAAATTATGACATTAATCTTTTAAAATTAGAATTCTTAGATTAAAGTTAGAATTCTGAGGGGGGGGGGAATCGTAACTCTGACTTTTTATTTTAATTTTTTCAGTGACACTAATCTTCTTCCATACAACCATAAAAACCATTGAGTTGTGCATGAATGTGTTTTTTTACCCAGTAAAGAACATCTGTCCAGCCCTCCATAGTGATGCACTGGAAAACTGTGAGCATGGCAAAGAAAATGTTGTCAAAGTTTGTGATGCCGCCATTCGGACCCTCCCACTTCCCTTTGCATTCGGTGCCATTGATGACACAAAAACGTCCGACTCCCGCAAAAGCACACGGCGACGGATCGTCCTCCACCATGACGCCTGCATGAGAGAGAAGAACATGAGGAGGATGAAAGCAGGACATCACAGACGTTCTGGGAAGCCCAGACAGCGGACCGACCCGTGATGGGGTCGAAGCAGGTCTTGTGCATCCTGCCGAGGAAAAGCTCCAAGCCGATGATGGCGTAGATTATGATGACGAACATGACGAGCATGCCGATGTGGAGCAGTGGGACCATGGCCTTCATGATGGAGTTCAACACAATCTGTAAACCTGACAGGACAAAATGATCATTCAGCCTATTAGATCCAGGGTTCCCAAACCAAACCTACTAAATGTGTAAACATCAACTTTTAGGACGTTTTTTATTCACTATTCAATAATTATTACTTTCGTTTGGCGTAAATGGTAACCTCATTTCTTATGATCCTAGTTAGCCATGAGGGCTGTAGTATTTTATTATCAGGACTTTAATAAGGTTATGCTCATGTCATTATGTATTACCTGGTAAAATAATTTCTCTCTGTTAAGGTAATGTGTGATATTTTATTTTAATCACAGATCAAATTTTATAACATCTCTACAGTATTTAGGTATTTTGCATCGTTGTCCTCTACAGCAGGGCTGCCGCTCAGTTCCTTTGGTCTTTTCAGAAACATGTCTATGGAGCTACATCAGGGCGATAAAGATTGTTCAAAAAAAAAAAAAAAAGATTTTAAACTGAAAAAAGAAATTATTTGGAAAGTAGTTTTGAACATTTTTCTCAATTTCAAAATTATTTTTCAGTTTAAAATTGTTTTCAGTTTCAATATAATTTTTCAGTTACTTTTTTTTCAGTTATTCTTTTTTTTGTTTGAACAAACTTTATGACCTCAATTTAACTCCATACTTGTTAATTTCATGCTTACTGTGCTATTTTGAAGAGCAAAGCGGTTTGGTAAGTTTTCCTGGCAGCCAGTCAGAAAGATGAATATGGCACTTAACATTTTATTAAATTATTTTAACTTTCACATAATCTTTCTCTGATCGTTTTCTTCTTTTCTTTAATTCAAGTTCATCTCAAGAAAACAAACATCCTTTGAATTCACAACAGCAGACATTTCTTGGCAAACAATGAAAACAAAACATTTTGTTTCTCAAGATTAACTCCCTAAAATGTCCGCTCTTGGCCTCTGTAGTCGTGATTGAAAAACAAATCATAGTTTATAAAATAAGAAAATTCTAATAAGTTTATGCAATACATTTTTTAATTAATCTTCCCTTCAACTTTCTGAGGCTCCAGCTTCTAAATGACAAACAGAAACAAAAGCCAACTGAGAAAATATATAAATATAAAACAAATATATACGTACTCGGCACGCCAGATACGAGCCGAAGAGGTCGCAGCACCCTGAAGGCTCTGAGAGCTTTAACATCCAGGCCTCCAGGTTTTCCTGCAGCATGGTGGGCCTCGCCAGGCTTATGGTCCGTCATTCCCTCCGCTATCACACTGAACAACCTGCACAGAGGACGGCATCAATGTTGCTCCGTAGGTTTTATTGAAGAGCAATAGCTTCCAATGGTAAATTTTGAGATACCCGACGATGACGATAATAAAATCCAGCAGGTTCCACCCGCTGCGTATGTAGGCGCTGGGGTGCATCACTAAACCGTAGGCAAGGATCTTGGTGAAGGTCTCGATGGTGAAGATGACGAGGAAGACGTATTCAACTTGTTCCTTAAAATCAGAGCACAGGTTTGGTGGATCAGTGTGAAAATGCATCACCACTTTGGTATTTTGTTGTATAGAGGGATTATGACGGATGCGTGCGCAACATGACAGCAGAAAGAGTTGGACGGCCTTTAAATTGTCACTGGTTGCCATGGTTACCCACATGTATTTCGTTGTTTTAACATTAGCCAGTATGTTGTTGGTGAAGGAGACACATAATAGGGCCATTGCAGATAGAAAAAAGGAGTACATTTCAGCCAAAATACTCAGAAACCTTTTGGATAATCTCAGAAAGTTTCTAGAAAAAACAAGAAAATTTCTGAGCTTGAAAATTCAAAAATCTGCTACAGAAAACTCTAAAGGTTTTTTTGATTGTCAGAAATTTTCAGGAAAAAACTTGAAATTTTCTGAGTTCCTAAAGTTGAAACGTTGCTAGAAAAATATGTGAAATTTTTTATATTAATCTCAGAAATCTTTATGAAAAAACTAAGAAATTTCCGAGCTCATAAAGTTGAAAGTTTGCTGGATAAAAAAGCTGGTAAAATATTTGATTGTCAGAAAATTTCTAGAAAGTTGAGTTTGAAAAGTTGAACATTTATTTGAAAAACCTCAGAAGTTTTGAGTTGAATCTCACAAATTGTCTATAAAGACACTTGAAAATTTCAGAGCTTCAAAGCTGACAATTTTCCAACTTTTGAAACTGAAAATTACATTTCTTTTAACTAAAATTTCTTAAATTAATCTCAGAATTTCTGGGGGTTTTGGTGAAAATGTACTCAGCTCTCAATGCGCCAAGTCCCTCTAAACAAGACAAACATTTCTATGGTTTAATTTATTTGAATTGCAAAGGACAAAATAAATGTGATAATTTCTTCCTATTTTGGCTCCGGCTAGCAGAAAATTAACAGTGCAGCAGGCACACTGAGAAAACACAGAAAATTTTCAAAATCTCCACCATTAAGAAAAGATTTGTTCCTGGTGGTAAAACAATCTCCTTTGGCCAAAAGAAGATCACTTAATGCTGGAGCTGGAATGGTTTTCTGACCTGCTAACCTGCAGCCTAAAACACTCTGTCCCCATTTCACTTTGCTGTGAACTTTCAGGTTAATGCTTCTAATTAATGCTGCTTGGACTTCACCTCAAACTGACACTGTTACCCTGCAGCAGTGGCGTAGTTTAACATAACAGGAAAAAGTTTATTGCTTGAAAAGCCTTCTCTAAAACCTGTTTATACATAAAAAGAAGAGTAAGAGATAATAAATCCTTGTGACAGATCTTATACAGTCAGCTTAACTCATTTGTGAAATCCAATAAAGGGATCTACAAACACTCATCCTGCTGTTGGTATGTACTTGTGCATGTGTGTGTGATACTTTAGAAACACTCAAACTGCACTTCCAGCTTGTATTTTGAACAGGTCTCAAACAATTTATCGGATTAATCGTGATTAATCAATTATTGAAAATAATCGTCAACTAATTAAGTAATTGATTAATCGTTAACTGGAGGATACAGACTCAAAACAAAGACTTTTTGCTGAAAGAATAACATACAGTGATAATTAAGACACAATTTAACAAATAAAAATATACATTTGGCATTTAAGATAAAAAAAAAAAATCTTAAACATGTTATTCCCAGAACTCCTGGAGTGGCAAAGTTTTAGATTTGCCTCTTTCAAATTCAGCAAAAACAAATAAACAAAAAAAAAATACTTGTATTAAGCCAAATAAATAACCAACAGAGTAGCTCTACACTGTATTTTTATTATGCTTTGTTTCAAATGTTCAAGCATTCACAAAAAAAAATTATTATATTTTAGGAAATAAAAATATAAATTTTCTCATTTAAAAATGGATTCAATTATTTGTTTATTTGGATTTTTATGTATTTCTAATATTGTGTAAAAATACGTAAGTGGTTAAATAAAAAAATGAGCAAAATTTGTCAATTTTGTTGCCTGATTAATCGATTAATCGTCAGAATAATCGATAACTAAAATAATTGTTAGTTGTAGCCCTAATTTTGAATATTTTTTTTACAATGTTCACACTGTAAAATGGCTGCTCCTACAATATGATATTAGCAATATTTCCTCTATGATAACATAAATATTTGAATTAATTATTTTGTCAGGCTGATTGGTTTCTTTCTACATTCTTAGATTTAATTTCAGGTCTTTTAGTGAAAAATCTGCCATTAAAGAGGAATAAGGATAGACATTGAGATGGGAGGAGTAGAGACAAAGCAGATGGTTGGAGTTTAAGTAAGTCATGACCTTTGACAGTGAAGGTCACACTGCATCTCATTACCTCCACGTGAAAACTCACTTCCTGGTTAAACCTCATACCTACTCACTGTTCTTCAGAAGAATATTGCATTTTATGCTTTCCACAAACTTAAAAATCTGATTTTTAACATTTCTATGACAAAGTCCATCTTGCTGTATGTTTAAAATCGCCCCTTTTCCCGAGGCAGTTTGTCACACATCGTGTATAAAGGCTATTCTCTGGATTTATATGGGTTTTATTTGCGTTGAATTCTATGAATCTGCAACAGGGTTTTATTTTAACATTATTACAGATGTGAAGTTTGTCAGAATTGGCTTATTTATTGCTTGAATTTGTTTTGTTTAGTGAAGAAGTTGTTTCTCCAGACATTTTATTAGCGCGTGTTGCGCTGCTCTTGGCGCTTGGTGGTTACCATAGCAACCAGTAACTGACGGCTCCTCCCCCCCTTTCTGTTGCCCTTCGGTAACGATGGTAACGACGGTACATATTAGGGTCAGCTCCGTTTTCTCTTTACAAATACCATAATTTGACATATTTTAGACAAATTTAATCATATTCAGTCTTTTCTGAGTAATTTTGTAATGTTTTGTTATCAATTTTAATGTTCTGCATTTTAGCTATGTTTAATTTTACACCTGCTAACTGCTGCTAACTGCTATTAGCTACAATCACAGACTGATCAGACTGTCAATTACTGTAAGGATGAAAATCGGCTCATCATGTTTTGTGGAAATGTCATGATTTTTGCCATTTCTCATGTTTTCTGTCTATAAAAGCCAACAAAACATGATCTTTCATTACGTTTGAGCCAATTTGTCTCCAAAGTATCTGGTTGTTAGTAAGTGTTTTCATACTCTTTAAACTTCTTTACATCTTGCCGAAATCATCTTCTGTCAAAATAAATTACATCTATGTTAGAAGGTTGACGATATAAAATTCCAACAGATATAAATGTGTTTGAAATGTATAACATACTTTTGCAAGAGACTGTAGCAAAAAATATGTTTTCACACAAAAAATGATTAAAAGATACAAGTAGTACTGAAGCGATTAATTGATTATTTAAATAATTGTCAACTAAAACAACAAGTGATTAATCATTAATTGGAGCATTCAGATTCAAAAAAGGTAATTTGCTGAAACCCCCTCCCAACATATTTAGTATAGTAATTAAGCCAAAACTGTATTAATATGTATGTATAATTAGAATTTAATATAATAAAAACACCTTTGTCTGTAAATATGTTTTACCCAAAACTCCTTAAGTGGCAACGGTTTAGCTTCATCCAGTTCAAATTCACTAAAGGAATGCTCTATTATTAAATTTTAGGCAATTAAATATTTATTTTGTCTAAAAATGGTTGAATTATCTGTTTATTTGCATCATTTAATGTGTCTCTAATATATAAAAAAGCTTAAGAGGTTCACTGAAAAATCTGTAGAATTTGCCAATTTTTATCAGATTAATTGTCAGAATAATTGACAGTATAATCGACTTTTAAAATAATTGTCAGCTGAAGTCTTACTTACCAGCTGGTGGTTGGTGGGGTTGGAATCATCATCTGGATATGGCTTTGTGACCCCCATGGCCACACAGTTGGCAAAAATAGCTAAAAGAATGAAGATATCGAAAGGCTTGGAGAACGGAGTTAAGGTTTTAACGAGAATAAATCTGCAACCCAAGACCAAAACATATTATCTGCTTTACATGTTTGCAACAACGGAAGAATTGTCAGTGCAACAAATGGTGCAAAGATATGGCACATAAAAAGACATTAAAGAAAAAAAATATAAAAAATGTCTTTGTGTGAAAATGTTAATACATACGTTGGCTTATTAGGCCCATTGTTAATAGAAAACAAAATAGGAGTCAGTTTCCATCAAAAAATTCTGCCCAATAAGTTTTCCAAAAAAAAAAAAAGAAACTCAGAAATTTCTAAGTTTCAAAAATAAAAATCGAAAATTTGTTAAAAAATAAAATTTAAAAAAATCTCAGAAATTTTGAGATTAATCTCAGCCATTTTCTAGAAAAAAGCATGGAAAATTTTGTGTTTCAAAAGTTGAAAATTTGCTAGGAAAAAGTTAGGAGATGTTGAGTTTAATCACACATTTTGTACAAAAGTCAACAAACTTTCTGAGTTTCAAAGGTCAAAAATTGTCCACAAAAAAACTCGGATATTTTGGAGAAAAGAATTTGGACATTATTTAGTTTTCCTTGCAAATTTTCAACTCAGAAACTGAACTTTTTCTTTTAGCAGAAATTGCGCCGTGTTTGAATTAGTTTTGTCCCAAATGTTCAGGACTGAGTGGAGCAAAATGTTTGGAGAACTTTTATATTTTGTGACTTGCAGAATTTAATCTCTGCATCTGAATCACAGATTCAGTTGTTTTCTGGCTGTGAGTGATGAACAAACATTCACAAGTTTTGTTTTTTTCCTGCACAGGTATGTGAATTTGTTTTGGACCATTTGGACCAAACTGTAAGTGTAACACTTTTTAAAAATGTGACCCAAATAATAGAGTTTGCATCTTGTAGTTAAGAATTGGAAGTGGTTTGATTTTGTTAAAGACTTAAAAAAAATCTACAATTGCAAAACTTCCTAAAGGCATAAATACTTCTGCACCAAAAACACATTAATAAGAATTATTCATCCAAACGTGACACGAATAAAGACATGCAGAGGAGGAAATAAAGGATATTTCCACTCCACCAGGGCCAGGGCTGCCATGCGGATTGGGTTGCTCAACGTGAGGCAGCAGAGCGCTCTGGGGGCCCTCAGGGCAGACTTGTTGGCCTGCATGGCCTTCTTGGCCCCCCCACCCCTTTTTCTGGCCGAGCCAGTCGACCCCAGGGTGTCTGATTTGCCCGCATCGCCCACAAGCGGGGCATCTGTACATACAAAAGTAAAACAAGCAAAAGATCAGAATGAAATCATATAAAAAAGTTCTCATGAGGGAAGTTTTGCTATTGCCTGATGAGACTAAACCAAAAACATCTGGACACAATTTAAACAATCTGGGAGTAAAAAACATCACAGCACATTAAAATGGAGGATTCCTGTAAAACAGATTCAGTTAAAATAACCAAGTCAAGATGTTGGTTGTTTTCCAACTTGTCATTGTTTTTCCTTATTTTGGCCCTGCAACGTCATATTGTTTTTGCTTGTTTGTTGTTTCGTAAGCATGTAAATCAATGTAACTTTATTTATAAAGCACCTCTCAGCCAGACACAGATCACATTGAATAGCCTTGTTGCTGAAAATACGACACACAAATAAGATTGACTTTTGATTTATAACAAATTAATTGTGCAGAACTATCACTGTGTAATTTCTAATGTAGGTTCCTCACTAAGGAGACAAAGTTTACAGTTTTATTTACAAAGCTATTAGAGGTGGGTAGAGAACCCAGAAACTGTACTCAAGTAAAAGTACTTCAACATATTTTTACTCATGTAAAAGTAAGAAGTAGCCATCCAAGAAATTACTTGAGTAAAAAAAGTATTTTGTAGAAGGTTTCCTCAAGTTATGAGTAACTGATCAAACATTAATCATTTAATATTTAAAAATTACACCATCATTGTGCCACAAACATCCATTCATTACATTTGGCCAAAACCAGCAAAAGCTGTAAAAGAAAAGTTTTGCTTTCGTTGCTGGAAATAAACTTAAACCATTTTATAGACTTAAAAAAATGGAAAGTCCTACATCCAAACAGTTACAAAATTGTAAACATTAAGGCAAATGTAAAATATTACATATTTATTTATTATTGTGCAGGTAAAAGAAAAAGAATTTACAACAATATTTTTGTTGTAAAGGTTTTTAATTTGGGGGGAAATAAAATTTTGTCCACTGAATACTTTCAGCAGAAAGTTTGTGTAAAGTTTAACACTTTTAACATTAGATATCATTAGATATAGTCGAATCTCAGATTCGACTAGATTTCTAAAACAGCATAAAAGTGGAATGGCGTCCTGGACATCTGACCGTTCTTATCTAACACAATTAAGAAAAGATGTGCTTGCAGGAAAGAGATACTGAGTCCTGCGAGTCTCATATGATTAGACCAGCTGTGACCTACTTCTTTATAGGGAGCAGCATGGCACTTAGCGCAGCACTGTCCCCAGGTAGACCCATCAACACCTGTTAGCAAAGGTGCTGCATTGAGATAAATTCACCTGCACTGTGAAAACCCCCCCAAAAACGTCTCTAATTTACGGTTGGACTGATTTTTACCTGTGAAATTCTAATTTACGGTAAAATACAGCTGCCGATATTTACCGTAAATTAGAGACGGTATTTTTTATTTAAACTTAGTGTTAAAAAAACAAACAAAAAAACAAACACTGGGAAGTCTGTGCTTTTTAAATAATAATAGTAGTAGTAGTAGTAAAACGTATAAAGCTTTTTCATTAGTGATGGGTTAGGGTAAGTTCTCATATATGACCAGAAATACATCATGAAAATATCGGAGGACTAATGAAGCAGTCTGTGCGAAAATAAACAACTGCATGTTTTTAGCCTATTGCATGACGATAAAGTGAGTAAGTTTTACCTTTTTTTGCTCCTTCCATTTCCGCAGCTTCACAGCAGGCAGTCACCTAAAATAACGCACCATCAACTCTTTTATATATCTGTGATGCGTAAAGGATCACAGATATATCATGGTTTTTTGTTGTTGTTTTTGTTTTGTTCTTCTTTAGAAGAAGAAAAAACCTTCAGGAGGTTTAAAAAAAATCAAGGCTGGCACATTTTATAAAGTGCAAAGTTCTGACCGAAAAAAGACAAAATTAACTCCACCCGTTAGCAACTTGTCGCGCAAACCAAATGAGATGTAAAACAGTTTTCCTGCGGCGCGTTGCAGACGGTGAGCCGGTCGGGATTAGAGAGGCTGAGCTGGTTAAAAGGATGACAGAGGAAATCTGTCAGGGCGCAGGAGGAGGAGGACGAGCGAGATTCAGCAGCAAAATCACTTTTACGAAAGGAAACAAAACTGTCAAGATGGAGAAGTTTGATGGCAGAAAACTGTTTCCAGAAGCGCGTCTGTGCAGTACACCGGAAGAGACAGCAGGGGGCGCATCTTCACAGACAATAGCAAAAATTGACATAATGAAACATATTTGCATTTAGGTTTAGCTCATTGTTTAGCTCTATATTGTAATAATCAATTATAAATGCAGATATAATATTTGGAGTGCTTAAAAATGAAGGATTTTATTGAACGGCAAGGCTGAAATCAGACATGAAGTAGCCAGGAAATTATATTACAATATATTTTAGTCAAGTTAAAGCAAAAAGTAACTGTTCAAAAAATTACTCAAGAGTAAAAAAAGTATTTTATAAGGCGACTCGAGTGCTGAGTAACTGATCAAACATCAATTATTTAATATTTAAAAATTACATAATCAGACAAATATAGAATATTTAGTGTAAGTTTATGTATTTTAGGGATAAAAATTATGATAATTTGTATAAATAATTACAAATAACAAATTAAGACAAAATATTATTTTTCCAAAATCAGTTTCTTTCAGTGTAAAACTTATGAAACTTTAACAGAAACTTCAGGTGTGTGTTAGTCTGGTGAACTTTTGGTTAAAACATGTTTGTTCTTCATTCAGTGAAGTTTTACTCAAGTGAAAGTATCGATACTTCAAAAGTAGAGTACAGCAGTACATTTTTCTAAAACGTTAAAATTCATAACCATATCAGTCACAGAAATTGCAAAGAACCTGTTTGTTTGTCTCCACCAGGAGTTAAGTTTTAAGATCTATTCATTAAAAAAAGTTTCTTACATAAATCCAGTTTGTTGTTTTTAACTTTGTACACACTTGTTCCACTTCAACACTTTCCTTTGAACAATTTCCTGGCAGTTTTGTCTCCTGCTTGAGGATTGTTGTCTCTCCAGGTGAGTTGGGCATCGCCTGAGGCCAACGTTTCCCTGCAGATAGTTTCATATCTCCAGAATAAATCCCACTAAGTCTTTTTTTTTATGTGTTGTTTTTGTTAGATTGCCCAAAGCGATCAAACATGTTTGTGATTTTAACACAGCTGAGCTCCATGGATTTCTGTCACGAAGGATTCAAAGAAACACATTAAAGCTTAAGCAAAGGAAGGAAAGGAAAGAAAAGTCTTCCCTGGTTAAAGAACGAAACATTTTCTCAAATATTCTCTGGTTTTGTTAGATAAATCTGGAAAATAACAAACGTTCAACATCTCTTATTTTCAGCCTATGTTACCAAACCTCATCACAGTCAGCAGCATCAATACAAATAACATTAACTCTATTTTTACAGTTAGTTATGAATGAGAACTTTATTCTAATTGAAGAAAAACAGAGAAATTAATTTGTAATATATAATTCACTAAAAGACAAACACATTTGTGATAAATTGCTGATGAATAAAAGATGAAATGCTGCTAAGTTCTTTTTTGGAAAGGAAAAGTTTTCAACCACTCCAAACTAATCGTATTCGTTTCTTATTTTTCGTAATCGTTCCGTTGTGAACTTTAAACTTATTGAGGCCTGCAGGGTTTGAGACGGATTGTTGAAACATAAACAACTGCAAATAAAGTTTCTGTGATTTTACTTTTTATAGGTTTATGTTTGAGTAAAATGAATATTGTTCTTTTATTCTATGAACTACTGACAACATATCTCTGAAATTCAAAGCAAAAATTTAGTTTTTATTTGCAGGAAATGAGAAATGGTCAAAATAATGACAAAGATGCAGAGCTTTCAGACCTGCAATAAAGCAAAGAAAACAATTTCATATTAATTTAGAAACAACAACACTAATGTTTTAACTCAGGAAGAGTTCAGAAATAAATATTTGGTGGAAAAACCAGGAGGATTTCAGTCGGGTTCAGTGCAGTGGGCTCTTTTTTTTTTTACAGTGTAATAACTTTTCCACTGAAGAATTTCTGATTTTAAATCAATTTGTAACAATTTCCAGATTGATTAGCAGAAATAATAGTTTCTCCATGGTTTCTGTTGGATTTTTTTGGCTTCGTGTTAAAACTTTCCTCATGATCAGTTAATTAAATGTCTAAAATTATCAGCATCTGGATGAAACCAATACACTGCAAAAACATAAAATTTTACCAAGTATTTTTAAATCTATTTCTGGTGGAAATATCTTAGTACACTTAAAATAAGAGAAAACTAACTACAAACCAACTTACAACCACATATATATAAGATATACTATATCTTGTATATCTTTTGTACAAGATATAGGAGCTTGTTAAAGGTAAATAATTCTTAATATGTATTTAAAAAGTACTAGTTCAACTAGCATTTTATTTAACTTATAACAATAATTTTCCCATGCTACAAATGAAGTAATCTGCCAGTGGAACAAGTGCATTTTAAATAAATATTAAGAATTATTTACCTTTAACAAGGGCCTATATTTTTGCTGAAAAGCTACTTGTGAGTTAGTTTCCTCTTATTTCAAGTTCACTAAAATATTTGCACTAGAAACTTGACCTAAATACTTGGTGAGACTTTGTGTTTTTGCAGTGTATAAGTTGCACAGATGTGCTAAACTCATTAAGTTTTCACATTTTGGTTTCAAATCAGTTTAATAAACAATAACAGTGTAGATAAGAAGTGTTATCTTTAAGTAACTTCAGAACTTGATCACTTTTATTATGCACTCCAAAAAGTAAAACAAATAAATACTTTAACATCTCAAGTCTTTATTAAACTTTTACACAATAAATATATTCTGATAAAATAAACAATCTTTCTATACAGAGTTTACAAGTGAAACATTTCATTGTTTTGGCCCTTGTTAGATAAAATCACTGGGTTGGTTGATGGATAAAACATTTCACTGCGCAGAGTGAAATGATGCTGGCATAATTTAAAGACAGACGTTCATTAGCATTGATAGCTGACATTTATATACAGAAAACAGAGTAAGATCAAGGCTTTAATAAAACCTGCTGAACAAACAAGAGGCGAAGTCACAAAACACTGAATTTGGTGCTTAAATCAGCTCAGAAAGATGATGATTTGTTTTAAATCCTTCACATGCAGCGTCTTGTTAAAGTATTTATACCCTTTAACTTTTGTACTTTTTTGTTTTGTTACAAACCTAATTGTTGATGTATTTTATTAGGATTTTAAGTGATAGTCAAACACATAACAGTGGATATATGTGAAGAAGAAGGAAAAGGATAAATGGTTTTAAATTTTCTTTGTAAGTAAAAAAATTTAATCTGAGGTACGACAGTATCTGGGTCTTAGTGAGGAAATATTGAAAATGAAAAAATAAAATTACGAGAATAAAGTCACAATGTTGCAAGAATAGATTAAAAACATTCTGAGAAAAATAATGAGGATAAAGTCAAAATAATGTGAGAATAAAGTAAAATAATAAAATAATACTGAAACTTTATTTGCGTAATACCGACATTGTTCTCATAATATTACTTTATTCTTGTGATTTTAGTTTTATATTTTCTTATCGTGGCCTTAATGCTGTCGTAAAGAAGTGTTGGTTTGATGAGATGCAAGATCGTTTCAGTCTCTGAACTTGAGCCACTTTTCAAAAAGAATAGTCGAACTTTAAAGTTTGTAACATGACAAAATGTAGAAAAAGGTATTAATACTTTTCTCCATTAACATCAGCTCATTAATGCAAATGTTAACGGATCCGGTTTAAAGTGTGAGCAGTTTGTGTGAGGAGCTCACTGATTGCTCGCTCTAGATTTAGCACAGACCTTTGGAAACATGAGCTGCAGAAATAAAACGCTCAGCAGAATGTTCTGGCATTTTCCAAACCAATTTCCTGTAAAGTTTGTTTGAATATTATTGAACAAGCTTCTTGGTGAAATGCCAGAAAGCTATAAATGTAAATCTTTCACAGTATTTGCTTGAATAAAAAAAGGCTGCTACTTTATTTTTCCAGATGATCTGTAAAATGTTTTTTATTCATAGGTCAGCTCTGTAAATGTACTAAAAACTGGACAGTAATAAAATCAGCTGGAGAACGCTCAGTAATTCAAGAAAGATGCAATATTTCTAGCATAAATATATGTCACATAAATAAATCCATGAGGAGAAGAGACTACAGGAATGACACAAAACAAACAAAACATTTTCAAGAAGACAACATAATGTTTATCTGAAGGATTCTTACATGTCAAAATTCATTCTTAAACACTAAATCACAACATTTTACCCTGAGGTATTTCAACAAAGTGCATCTACTTTTCAAAGTCCTGTTAGCAGTGATGTCGCTCCGTTACGCTGCGGTGGGACTCACTGCGTCCGCAGAAGGAATCTAGTGAAATAATCCCTTAGTTCTCTCCTGCTGCTGCTCTCCGTCCTTCGGAGGGAGCTGACTGGGGTCTTCTGTAAACGGCAAAGCTGGAGAACAGAAGAAGAAGAAACAACCAAACATGGCAGATTCAAATGTCCCGAGTGTCTCTAGAACATCGTCTCGCTGCTGTTTTGGTGAATTTTGAAATCTAAAACAATAAATTAGATCAGAAACAGGCCATAAATAAGACTTGAAAATAAATCTCCAATATTTTCATATCAGATCCGATTTCCAATTTTTTCCTCAATTTTTTAAAAAAAAGGAAATTACTTTCATTTCAATCATCCATTCTGTGAGTTGGACGGTAGTTTATTTACCAGAATAAAATTTTACTAATAGGAGAATTGTGCTATATGAAAAAATTTAACATAAAAAACATTTGGATAATAAATTTGTTTTGCTATTTTTTGTGTTGTCTCATAAAACTACTACTTCAATCTCCAAATGTTATGACTTTATTCTTGTAAAATTATTATTTTGACTTCAATATCATAAGACTTTATTCTTGTAACACTGACATTATTTCTGTTTATTTATTTTTTTTAATCTTAGCCTGAGTCTTATATTTCATTGACCTGAATTCAAAGTCCAAATAAATAGAAGCTGTAAAAAAATGCTTGTCAAACAAAACAAGATGGCGCCGTTTGGTGAGCTGACATCACTCCCAACTATGGAAACCCAAAGAGCGCATTAGTGAAAACAAAAACCTGATTAATTAATTAATTATTTCTGGTAAGGAAATATTTGGTTTCTGATTTAGCTCCAGGATTTAGGACTGTACATAAGGTCAAAAGTACTGCAGTCTAAATCACACACTGGTGATTATAAAGCTTTGAAAGTTTAGCAAAATGGCACCTTTAGACATTCAGTACCATAAGATGATAATTCCCTAAATCAACTCACGGTTTTGAAACTGCTGTGCTGTGTATCTAGTCAGGAGAATACCAAAGCCCTCAATGAGCGCGAGCAGGATGCCCCCCATCATTGCAGAGCCCATCATCGTTAACGGACCGCCTAAAGAAAAACACAGCAGCCACTCAGCGGTATGTATTATAGCGGCCATTGAGAGGCGATGGCTGCGTAGTTTTCTCTCACTGCGTGCTGCCAGGATGGCGCCGGTCAGGGCGCCACTTGTGATGGAGTTCCACGGATCCTCCTTTCCTCTCAGGCGAACTAAACCACAGTCGATTGTGGAGAAAAGGCCTCCCCAGACAGCAAAGCTACCTGGAAACACAAACCAGTTAGCATCAGCTAGCCTGCGTAAGAGCAAAAAATATATTTAAAAGTAAAAATAGACAAAGTTAAGTGACAAAAGTCTGAAGCACTCTAATAATTCGAACGATGAAATTCTGTCTGAAATGATTAGACGGCCAGAGAACCTAGAAATTTTACTCAAGTAAGAGTAGCACTACTTCAACATATTTTTACTCAGTTATCAATCATTTAATATTTAAAAATTACATCGTCAAATGGACCAAAATATAAAGTTAAGTGCAAATTTTTGTATTTTGAGGACGAAATTGACAATACTTCATATAAGTAATGAAAATTAATAAAATCAGGCAAAATAATATTTTTCCAAATTATTTTCTTTCAATAAAAAAATTATAAAACTTTAACAAAAACTTGAGGTGTGTCTGGGTCTGGCTCATGTTTGGTTAAAACAGAAATTTTACTTAAGAGTAGCGATGCTTCATAATAAAATTGCTCATGTAACCTTCACAAAGGGCAAAGTTAGTTTGAATAGCGCGTTTTTCTTAATTTAGATAAAATAACAATTTGAAAACGGCCTTTCTTTGTTTGAAATGTCAACAAAGGATTATAAAACTGCAGGTGTGTGTCTGGCGAATTTCTGGTTCAAACATGTTTGTTCTTCACTTATTGGGTAGAGAATCCAGAAATTTTACTCAAGTAAGAGTAGAAATACTTCATAATAAATTTGCTCAAGTAAAAGTAAAAAGTACAGCGCAAAAGTAATTTTTTTCAAAAGTTACTCCAGTAAATGTGATTGAGGAAATGTAGCAAGTCACTACCCGACTCTGGAAATGATGAATCCAAGAAAAGAGAAAAAAAGTTCAGAAAATTAGCAAAACAATCGGCCCTTACCTCCAATCTGAGGAGCTCTGACTCTCACTGCATTTACACTTCCTCTGAGTCTGTGTCCAACACCCTGAAATATTACAACGATCACTTTAGAATGAGGCGTCACAGAGAAAACTACCATGATATTTAGTTTTTTTTTTTACTTACAGCCGGAGCGTTTCGAAAGCCCTTCACTGCTTGAAATACTCCTCCACCGATTGCACCCATGGTGAAAGCCCCTCCACAGTCATCCACTATCCTCCAGGGGCTGCAGGAGGGGAGCAGAAACAAAATCAAGATGAACGATACTGGTCATAACGGTAACAAGACAAAGACAAACAAGGGGATATTAACATCCAAATGCCATCAAAGAAACAATTGAGAGAGCGTCAGGTGTTCGTTCACATTAGCCCTAGCCAGATTGCTTCGTACTCAATCGCTAATGTTTGCCAATTTGAAGCTATGAAGCTTACTGGAAATTACCTGCACTGTAAACAACCGTCCTATACTGCAAAGAGAGAAGTGCCAATCCGAACAAGATGGCTGTCAACGTTAATTCAAAAATTGGCAAACATGAACCAAATGGTTTTGTTCATTTCCTCCGAATTGTAGGAAGTCTACAATTCTAAAACGGCGCAGAAAATTGACATTATCGGTCACAATTTCTTCTTCTGTTTGCTGATTGGCCCGATTGAAATTCTACCGGAGGAATCCAAGTGAATGGGAGAAAGCGAAGACTGTGCTGTAAGAGAGATTTGAATTGAGTGAAATAGCAAAGGAAGGCAACTGCGTTTAGTTAGCTTTAATTAAACGAGCTCATTTGTATAAAAAAATCTATTTTGCTTGGGGAGCTGCGAATGAATAATCGAACTTTACTGAGGACCAAAAAAGTTAAATCTAGGTGTTGTTTCGGTTGAAGTGAACTCTGGGCGGTTCGAATCCATATATGAACGCCAAGCAGATTGGAGACCGCTCCAAAAGCAGGAAGCAAACTGTAGCGCAGGGCATTCTGGGTAAATACAACCAAACAAAACGTGCGAGTACCATGCTAGCTGGGTCGTGGACTTTTACCAAGGACAAAAAAGAAATCCCACGACCTCTAAAATCTGATGCTAGTCCATTTTTGTTATCATTTCATGAAAAAGAAAGTTACGCTCAATGTCTTCTTCAGAGGTTTTGTGTTGTCTCCTTCAGTGGTTATTGACGCAGTGCCACCACAGGCGAGGAGGGAAACTGGTTTTCCAGAGTTTGGTTTGTTTGACACAGTGTAGTGTGAAGGTGAACTGAACCAGCTGAAAATATAACAAATGTTGCAATTTTTGTTCCCAACCAAACTGAGTCCACTGGACTATCAGGTGTGAAAATACCCTAAAAATCCACTATTCATGCATAGTACTATTTAAAATAAAATTATATCTATTTAAAAAATATAAATATAGTTTTTCATAGTCTTTACAGTTTTATGTTAGGTTCCATCAAGTTTCAGTCCAGAATCATTCTTTCATTTACATTTGAGCTACTTTAACCTTTAAATTTACAATCCTGCTCAGTGTAACAGTAATAACCATTCACGACACTGCCAGACAGAAATTAATAAAGGACATTTAGAGACAGATAAATCCTCAGTGTCAGTTGACATTAATAGTATTTCAAATCAAATCAAACAATTTCCTAGCTTGCCAAAAAATGACATTTTCATTACTGCCAATCCAGTCATGGGAAAAATTAATTAAACAGCTTGTGGAGCCCCAATTTAGAAGCAATAACTCTCAGGATTAGTTTTCTGTTTACTTTATGTCTGGTGTTGTTGGGGAGGAATTACTCCACCTTCTTTTGTTCAGTTTATTTAGGTTTCCAGAGATTTACTTCTGCACAGCCGCCTGCCACACAATTTACTCTCTCACACTGTTGTAATTGCTGATGTATTTGGGATTCTTGGGACGGATCTAGATTGGGAAAAGCTTATCCAAACGGCCTTAGATTTGACTTCAGATTATTCGATATACAGAGAAGGTAATGGTCGACACTGGTGGGTCTAAAACACTTAAAAATATATCTGTCTTACGCATTTTAACTGCTTCTAAAAACAGCCCAAACACTTAAAAAACCCACCTACCCTTTGACCATATGGCGATAAGTTAATGTCTTTTGGTATCTGG
The DNA here is from genome assembly GCA_903066825.1 of Alfaro cultratus. Taxonomy (NCBI): domain Eukaryota; kingdom Metazoa; phylum Chordata; class Actinopteri; order Cyprinodontiformes; family Poeciliidae; genus Alfaro; species Alfaro cultratus. The sequence continues at coordinate 102,315 of CAEFZX010012962.1, read as the reverse complement.
AAGATTCAGTTTCCGTCGGGCACTGGGCCGTTGCTTAGCAACCCTAGAATAGCCCAGCCCCGTTACCTAGCAACCCAAGCGGAGCGAAGGCACTTTTGGGCAGCTGGTTTTACCGCTGAATGCGCTGTACAATAGCTTTTGGAAAAGACAAGTTTTGTGTTGTTGACTTACCATTTAGAAAACATATTAATGCTTTTTAAAGATGCGCGTCCTTAAAAGTGCGCGTGTGTTTTCAGCCATTTTCATGTGCGAGCGTAACCGTTGAGTTGTGGGCGTGGCCAGCAGCAGCCGGTTTGGATTTAAAGTGACAGGACGCCTTAAAACAGCTGCAGAACTGACCAGACTAAAATCTCGATATTTATTTTAAAACTGAGGCATGTAAAGTGCCAGATGGACCTTTAATTTTAATTTTTGTAGTTCCTCTGAACTTTGCACAGTCGTGATAATTTACTTGGACGTCAACTCCTGAAAAGAATGACAACTGTCTTTAAATATTTTCTACTTAAATATTATTTTTAAATGAACAATTTGAAATTGTTTGGAAATTTCCTTATATTCCTTCCCTGATTGTTGGCCAGCAGTAGCTGTTTTTTAAAGGTCACTGATGATGTCATTCCACCTTGGAAATAAAATATAACACTTTTATAGTGCTGTTTCTGACACTCAACTATACAACCATATCTGTCTACTCCTGCATGTTGAACTTCTGGTTTACAGTCACAGTCAGTCACACTAATCAGTTTAAAATGGGACTTTATTCACAACAGCTGTATGGTTTTAACCCTTTTAAATAGCAACTGTGTATTTAGTTTTGTTGTTTGTTTGTTTGTTTTTATTAAAGTTTTCTCAGTTGCATTTCTTAAAACAACTGCAAAATGTACAAATTGCAAAACCGAGTTGATAACCTTCAAATGCAAAAAAGTCATATCTTGGTGACACTACTTGAATATGCTCACGACAGCAACAGACTATTTGCACAGCCATTTGAAATCTACAGTTACATGACACTGAGTATGTATTTTTTATTTTTTTTTATTCTTATGTTTATTTACAATAAACATAAGAAACATCCATTGGATTCAGTGATCATAGGTTCATTATGTCAGACAGACATAAGCAAATTATAATGTTATAAAAAAGCAGATAATACAGAAGCAACCGATGCAACTATGTTCTTCACAAATTACTATTTGTGGCGGATGAACAGTAATAAACATTTTAACTTTGCTCGGAGAAATGCACCAAATCAATGAGAAATTATTGTTTCTCAATGACTTTATTAAATTTTATCTACACACTATTGATTTATTGGTATAAAACCGCTTCAATTGTAATTTGAGTGAAACATGACGTTCCGATAAAATGTAACATTTTACAATAAAAAGCACTGAGTGTGTAGAGAAGTTACTGCTGGACAACAGCTGCTTATTTATCATCGAAGCAAACATGAATAACATCCGTATCACAAAAACAAAGTCTGTCAAAACAAAGTCTCTCCAACAGAATCAATATGAAGCTAAAACCGAACCTATAACAACCATATCACATGCTTAGCAAACAGCTAAGGACAAAAATACATAAACTAATCTTACCAAGGCTCACGGGCATACTCCTCCATGTTTGTTGACGTCAAGGGGACACAGTGACGTAATCAATGTGCGCCGCCCGCGGCTTTCTTTTTTATTTTTTCCTAACAGGCGGCGGTATCAACTGTTCTCTCGACGAGTAACTAGCAAATTCTTTTCACGCAGGTAAGGGTTGAATTACTATTAATTATTTATCTTACTTATAAGGTATTTGTGTTTATTTTTCAGTGTCTGCTGGGATAAAGACAGCGTGCTTGTTGCTTTGGTGTTTTAGCTGTTGCTACATCGTTATTCCCTCCAGGCACTTTCCTCCTTCTTTCTAGATATTTGCTTACTGTTGCACACAATAAATCTAAATTATTAGTCTTTTAATAAATAATCCAAAAGGTTGCATTAGTGGTTTCTTTCACTTTGAAACGCTAAAGCGGTTTTAAATGATTTATTCTGATTTGCAGTCACAACCTAGAAACAGAAAATGTGAGCTATTATTGTTCCTTTAGCTTTTCAATAAACGTAATTTATTGAAAAGGAAATAATTATCATTATTTACACGTTAGCTTTTCAGTTCACTTTGTAACCTCTGTAAACGCAGGTTAGTTTTTATTCCCTGTACTCATATATTGTGTTTTTGTTTGAACTACAGAATCAAAACTTTAGGATTTAGATTGGAAGCTTTTAAATATTAGAGCATTTTTCCAGTAACATTCCTAATAATCTTTGCTGAATATCTAATCTCTTTTCATTTGTGAAACAAATCAAAAGATTTTTTTTTATTTTTTTAGTCTTGCAGTGCCTTGCAAAAACAGTATTTTGTTATAATAAAGAAACACAAATTTAAATGTTTATGTGAAGTAGTAACATAAAGTAGTACATAATTATGACTGAGAAATGGTTTTATAATAGAAAATTATAAAGCTTTTGTCCATGATTGCCCAGTTTATCCAGTCTCATCTTTCTGTGACTGTTGTGGAAAACCTCAGTTTTACTGCAGGATTGGTGAGTTCAGGGTAAAACACCATGTTTGGTTTTTGCATACAGCTCAAAATGTTACATTTTGGTCTCATTTGACCAGAGCATCTCGTTGAACGTATTTTGCCAACATGATTGGTGGCAAACGGGAAATGAGACTTTTAACTTTTCTACAAATCCAGATGTTTGGAGTGCATGACTAGTAGTTGATTGTGAATCCTGCAGTTCTTTAACGTTTTAGATTAATGCTGTCTTTTCCTTTCATGTCAGCTTAGACAGATGTAATAAAATGTTATTTTATCATGTTTCCCTCATTCAGCTCAAACATAATCCTAATTCCTGTTTTTCAGAATGCCTCTTCCTCCAGCACTTCTGGCCCGTTTGGCCAAGAGAGGGATTGTTAAACCAACAGATCAAGGTTTACCTGGTTTTTACTTCTAGCCATAATTATTTATTTTCCTTGTTGCCTTATAATTTGTCTCTTCTAACAAATGTATTCTGATTATTTCCATCAGATGCAGATGAGGAGATTATCGCTGAAGATTACGATGACAACAATGTGGATTATGAATCCACCAGACTAGAGAACCTTCCTCCAAACTGGTACAAAGTGTTCGATCCGTCCTGGTATGTACTCATAAACTAAATTCAACTCTTTGGGAGTTTATAGAAATACCAAACTACCTTACATATTTGTGTTGGAGTATTTAATTATCACTGAAATCAATTATTTTCCTTTTTAATCCACAGCGGTCTTCCTTACTACTGGAATGTAGAGACAGAGATGGTGGCCTGGCTTTCACCAAATGACCCCACTGCAGTTATAACAAAGCCTGCCAAGAAAATGAAGGGTAAACTAAAGCAGCCTCAACTATTGTTCTTTAGCTATTTTTACAGTTATAGTCAGAAGTTTACATACTAGCTACAAAAAGCCCCTGAACATGTATAATTTTAACACCTGTAGATCAGAGAAAGTCTACAATAAAAACTAATTAACAAATAATGTAAAGCTCAAAATAAATGTGATTTATTGTTTGCAAACTTTGGACTGAAACTGTCTTTTAAGCCATGGGTGTCCAAAGTGTGGCCCAGGGGCCATTTGTGGCCCTTTGATTAATTTTGTGTGGCCCCTGACTGCAATTCAAGAATGGCTCAAATTTGTCCATCCAACACTTTCAGTAGTTTTTTTAGGATGATATTTTCTATGTTTGTATCTTTTTAAACAGAAAAATGTTAAGTACAACGCAAATAATTTATTATTATTGTTATTATTATTATTATTATTATTATTATTGTGTTATTAGTTGAACCACAAACATCCAACATGATTTTACTCAAAAACAAACTTTGGCACACCCTCCATTACATTTGGCTGAATACAGTAAAAGGTTGTAAAATAAAATGTTTTCTTTTATTCCCGGGAATAAACTAAAAGCATTTCATAGACTTAAAAAATGGAAAGTTCAAAAAGTTAAATAACTGTAAACATTAAGGTAAATCTAAAAAAAGGGAGATAATTCACAATAATGGGGAAAAAAAATGATTTTGGCCCCTGAATAATTTCAGCTTTGTGATTTTGGCCCTCAGTTCAGTTTGGACACCTTAAGATAACAAGAGCAGTTTGGTTTTGACTATTCAGGAATTATTTTTGTAAACATCCTCGTGTTTTATGCTGTTTTTTCTAAGCTGATGCCACAGATGAAAAAGCAGAGAGGCCGTTTGAAAAGCCAGAGAAGGAACGAGATCGGGATCGGGACAGAGACCGCGACCGAGATCGGGAACGAGAGCGGGAACGAGAACGGGACCGGGACCGAGAACGGGACAGAGAGAGAGACAGAGACCGGGACGAAGGACGGGACAGAAGGAAGCAGAGGAGAGACGACATGCCGCCGTACGGCAAAAACAAAAGAGGTAAAATCCTGAAATGTCTCGTTTTTTACCTCAGTTTTTTAGATAGTAGTAAATGTTGAGCTTCATTTGTTTTACAGGAAGAAAAGATGATGAGATGGACCCAATGGACCCGAGTGCCTATTCTGATGCTCCAAGGTACCGTATGAGCAGGAAACATGAGGACAAACCTTTCCGCTTTAAACGTTCATTATGATGAGCAATATATAGGAGGAGCTCAAATATTCTTAATAAATAAATGAGTCTAGCTTTAAGAAAAAAAAATGTTTAAAATACTCAGAATTTCCCTGATTATTGACACGTTATGCAAATGTTTTAATGCAGGCTGAAATCATCACCTGATTAATCAAACATTTTAATAATCATCAAATAATTCAACCTTTAACTGTAGTAAACAGACTAAAAAAGACAGTTTTGTGAAATAACAACACACTCAGCAGCAATTAAGCAAAATCTGCACAAAAAATACAAACATTTAAGATTTAAAAAAAAAAAAAAAAAGCTTCTTTGTCTGCAAATATGTTCTGCCCAGAACTCAGGTGGATAAACGAGTAAAGGTCAAGTCCTCAGTTTGGAAATAATCCAGATACTTAAAACATAAAAACTAATCAATAATTATTGATATCCACTGACATGAAATGCTTATATTGTCCATTTGTAAATGATGAATTTACCTTTTACTTTTGATTGAATTCAACTAGTTTTGACTTTTACTTGCCTACATTTTTCATATTTTTAAAGATTACTACTGTTGATCAAACAGGAAGTCTTTAGTGCAACACTGACTTTAACTGCGGAGGGTTGCAGCCGCAGGGTAACAAGATGCATGCTGGGTTGAAGCTTTGCTCGACTCCTGCTGGCGCTGCAGGCGAGTCACGTGACAGGTAACCCCGTGGGAGCCAGGCGGCGGCAGCGGTTTTCTGAGTCAGGCGCTGCAGATGCTCTGGTTTCACATGCTGGGCGCGACCGCAGTAACAACATCGACCCCATCGGCCCACAGGTTGACACAGCTGATCTGCTCTTCACCAAAACGCCTCCGGTTGATCTCTCAGGGACAGAAAAGGGGGATTTTTAGTTTTCCGTGTCGTGGTGTTTGGTTGGACAGTTGTAGTTTTGTTGATGGCATCCATAAATATGGAGTTTCTCACATTTTCTAGAATGTTTTTGTTGCAGATTTATACATTTTGCTTGATTAACTACGACCTGAAGTGTTAGCTTTATTGGCTCAGAATATAAAACCTACCTGAAAGTGTTTTCTCTCTCCAGGTTAATTTAAAAGAAAATGTAGAATATTACAGTTTTGTTGGCTTAAAAATAGTACGATATTATGCAGATTCTCATTAAAATAATCTGAAAAATAAAAATAAAAACAGCAAAACTGGACTATAATGGCTCTTTGAATTCAAACAGAAATTAAATAAAATGAACAAAAGACAGCTTAACATGTTTACTAAATACACCTTAAAGTTAAAACTTTAGATTTTGATTCTCAAGATTTTTCTAGAAAATGTGAAATTTTTGACTTTTTGGAGCTCAGAAAATATCCACTTTTTTTTCTTTTTTTTTTTTTAGAAAATTTCTGAGGTTAATTAAAAAAATAAACTTTTATATTTTTTCTAGAAAATATGTTAAATTAATCTAAACATTTCTGAGGGTTTTTTTTCTTACACATTTTCAATATTTGAAGCTCATAAATTTCCATGTTTTTGTATTTTCTAGAACATTTCTCAGGTTAATCTCAAAACTAATGAGTTTTTTGGCAGAAATTTTAGACTTTTGGAGCTCAGGAAATTTCCATTTTTTTTCCGGGAAATATGTAAAAAATAATCTCAGATCCTGTGAATTTTTGTTTTCTAACAGATCCTTAACTTTTGGAGCTCAGAAATTTTCAAGGTTTTTTCTAGAACATTTCTGAGGTTAATTTTTTTTCAAAAAATTCCTAGAAAATATTCGAGATTAATCTAAAAATGTCCAAGTTGTTTTCTTGCAAATTTTCAACCTTCAGAGTTCAGAAATCTCATTTATTGTTTTGTTTTTTTCCCAGAAAATTTGTGATTAATGTAAAGTTAGTTTTTTGGTTTAAATTTACTCCTTAATACGCCACGGTAGTTTTCCACCAACCACCCTCCATATTTACAGTTTTTTGTTTTAAGTTTCATTCAGGGTGTCAGTAAAAACTCTTAAATTTGACTTGCTGAAACCTGCAGATTATTCTGTTTCTTTATAAGCTGATTTATTATAACCAGCTCTATTAGCGAGGCTTTGATGTGGAAACTCAATAATCCGTCTCTCAGCTGTGGGATTAGCGCATGAAATCAAGCTGCTAATTAAAACGAATGTTTTAATCTTCACAGGGGCTCTTGGTCAAGCGGCCTCCCCAAACGCAACGAAGCAAAGACGGGCGCAGACACGACCGCAGCCGGGCCGCTGTTCCAGCAGCGGCCGTACCCGAGTCCAGGGGCGGTGCTGCGGGCTAACGCCGCTAACCACCCACCCAAGGAGTGAACCGGGATCCCGCAAAGACGGAAAAAAGGTCCGGAAAGACGAGAGAAGGATAAAGATCCCGTATGGAGGGCCGGAAACACACAAACGTTGTGTTGTCTTTAGTACGAAAACACCTAAGGGACAAGGGGAGATTTCTTTTTTTTTTTTTTTTTTGCGTTACCTCGCAAATGTACGACGGAATATTAGCGCCATACAAAAAATAAAATTACAAGAATACAATTAAAATAATACAAGAATAGTCACATTTCAAGAAGTCGTAGTATTATGTTAATAAGGGTATTACGAGAATAAAGTCATAATTTTATGAGAATAAAGTAATATTACCAGAAGAACTTAAAATAATGCAAAAATATAGTAAAAGTTGTAGGAGTAAAGTCTAAATAATGACGATAAAGTCGTAATATTTAGACTATTATTGTACTTGTTTATTCTTGTAATAAAGTAATATTACTTAAAGTAAACAAAGTAAAATTACTTTATTAATATTTCTTCATTACTGATTATTTTGGCTCAATTATTCCCTGCGATTATCAGCAATTAATCACATCCAAACCAAATATTAAACTTACTTCTCACCTGTTCATATTGTTGTAATGTGACTTTATTCACATAAATCTATAACTTCATTCTTAAAATATGACTATTATTTCGACTTTATTCTCATGATGACTTCAACCTCTTACTTTTATTTTTCAGATTTTTAGTTTGGCCCCAACACTCCGACATACAAAAGTTTATCGTTTCCTCACAACAACATACCAGTTAATTCATGCAGCATCTTGAATACTGAGTCTTTCTGCTACAATATGATGTTTTTCCACGTATATTAACATCTATTTTGAGTTATCTGAAATTTGAAATCTTTTTCACTAGGATACAAGTCAAACAGAAACTTTCCATAACAGAGAAGAAAATACATCCAAACTATTTGGACTATTTTTTATTTTCACTGTGTAATAAAGTAATTTAGTTTGGTCGTCTAAATGGTTAATAAAGGGCCGTTTTCATGTGCATTACACAAACAAGAAAAAACAGATAAATTGATTTTCAACCAGTTTCTGCACTAAAAAGTGAAGAATATTTAAATATTCAGAGGCTCCGTTAGGGTCCATGTCAATATACTAGTTTGCTGCGAGGAAACGCAAAAGAAAAACTTCTGTCTTTAACATTTTATTTTTAAATGTGTGCATCCATGCAAACATGTTGTAAATATGTTTTATATTAAATATTGACTTTTTTGTTGCTACTACAACCGTTTCTGGCCATAATAATAAATTTCAACATTGCTGTGAAACTTTGGTCTTTTCCTGAAGAGGAATAACATCACCTGAACAAACGAGTCCAGATGTGAATTTTTAAATATATTTTTATTAAAAAACATTACATGATTTAAAGGAACATTACAAAAAGCCTGAGATCAGTGGTCTGAGGCTCCCACATAGTGACAAATGGAGTCATAATCCAGAGAGAATAATTTCTCCTCGTATCTGTCGAGCTGCACCATCGCTCTGCATTTGTTCTTATCCCGCTGAAGAATACGGCCGACCTGATCCGACAAACGAAGAGCCGGCGATTAGCAGCAATCAATCAATCAATCGCATCCAGACGAGATAGAAACGAAACCCACTGCTCACCTGTCCTCTGTGCTCGCCCAGAACCACCATGACGGCATCGTACTCTCCTTTTGGGACGATGGTTTCCAGCATGTTCTGCTTCACATCTGCCACAGAGAGACGGGTTAATCGCTAACGTAATTTAGAGCGGCCGTTTCCATAGCAGCAGTGAGGAGCGGACTGATCATCCGGTCGCCGATCATTAATCTGCTGCTCTTTCATGAAGGCTGGAGGCCGCTGACTATTGCTGCTCAATTAGTCCCTAAACATGTCCGCTTTTTACTTCATACCGACAAAATATTTAGAGGCGACGACTAGAAAATGACATTTAGAAGCTCAGTAAGTGCAGGATTTTATGTGATAGACCAACAAAAAGTAACAAATAATTGCAAAGTGTAAGGAGAAATCTGAAAAGTGTGGATCTAATTTGCTTGTGGAAATTGTATGAATACTTTTGCTAACGCTAGTTCATGATAAGAGAAAAAGAAAAATGATACAAGCGCAGTATGCTTGAATCAAAGGAGTGAAAAACTTCCAACATTTGTTACATTTTCAGCGGCTGTGGTTTGATTTCACACTGCACCGAGTCAAATGATCCAAACCATTTAAAAAACCTGTTCCCCTCCTCGTCTGTGGTGGCGCTGCAACAAGAACAACAGAAGGAAACGACACAAAAACCTTTGAAGAAGAAATGAGCATAACTTCCTTCTTCAGGGAATGTAAACAAAAATGGAGTAGCGTCAGATTTTAGCGCTTTTTGTTTTGTTTTTGGTAAAAGACCCAAGTCATTTTTCCCGCTAACGCTAGAGTCACGTTTGTTTACGTTGTATTTACCCAGAATGCCCGGGCTGTGGTCCACTTCCTGTGTTTTGGAGCCGTGAACAAACAGAAACCGAAGTTAATAGGTGGATCATCTGGAGATGATGATTTAAAGAAGGATTCTTCATAACATTAAAAAAGTACAAACTGCTTCAAGAGAGCATTCCTGCCAACAGCCATCACCATCTACAACAACTCTGAAGAATCTGAATTAATATGAGTTACAACAACATTTAATTTCCCTTTGGGATCAATACTTTCATTTGTAATTTTTTGGTCCATATCTAAGTTTGATTGCCTGTTCACACCATCCCAAAAAAACTGGACTTTCAACATGAACAAACTAGAGTTTGATTAAAGCGAACCAACAGGGTTGGTGTGAATCCTACAACCGCTAAAATCTGACGCTACTCCATTTCTGTTTACATTTTGTGAAGGAGGAAGTTGCGCTCATATCTTCTTCAGAGGTTTTGGTTTCATTTCCTTAAGGGATTCGTGGCGCAGCGCCCCCACAGGTGAGGAGGGGAACAGGTTTTTCAAATACAGCTAAGGAAAAAATTAAAATCAGTTTTTCTGATTTAACTTTTTATAGGTATATGTTTGAGTAAAATGAACTTTGTTCTTTTATTCTACAACACGTCTTTGAAATTCCAAGCAAAAACTTAGTATTTATTAGCAGAAAATGAGAAATGGTCAAAATAACAAAAAGATGCAGAGATTTCAGACCTCAAATAATGCAAATAAAACAAGTTCAAATTCATTTAGAAACAACAACACTAATGTTTTAACTCAGGAAGAGTTCAGATATCAATATTCGGGTTCAGTGCAGTGGGCTCTTAATTTTGGGTCATTTGACTCAGTGCAGTGTTAAAGCAAACCTCACCAGCTGAAAATGTAATAAATGTTCCAACTTTGGTTCCAAATCCAACCAAACCTACTGAACCATCAGGGGTGAAAACAACCTAAGAAAATGGAAACGAGGTTTTAACTGTGAGTGTTTATACACGTCAAATTTCTCATGTTTTAACCACAAGACATCCAAACTAAATCAGCTGCTTAATAGCAACTTTAAAAGATAAACACATTTTGCCCACAGGGAACGCGAAAGTGCAAACTTACACAAAATGAGCGAGAGATTTCACGGCTGACTCACCGTCTAGCAGTCTTCCCTCTTCAGTTCGACACACGCAGGTAAACGGCGTCAGGACATCCTCCACTCGCATCTGACGGGAAGTGAGAGAAAAACAATCCTGAATTTACTGGGATTAAGCAACAAATAAAGGTTTTAGTTTAAAAGATCAACAGTTGGGAAATATTTCCAATTGCCTAAAACCCAGATAGTCACGGTGCAAAAACTCAACGTTATTATCAGTGTGACAGTTGTTTTTTTTATATTAAGCCATAAGAATCGTGTCTGTTAAGCAGCAGACTGCATGCTGGTTACCTCAGCAGATAGCCTTACTAACACTATAAAGAACATAATGACAAAATGCAGAATGTATAATATTCTGTTGACTTAAAGCTAAATTAAATGGCTGTTTATGCTACATTTAAATCTTCACACAAAATCCAAATTGTAAAACGTAAATGCTGCAGAAAACATTATTCAAGATGCACTGACCAGACTTTTTATATTTTCATATTTTCTCTGAATTTGTTGGATCAGATTTTCTATTCTAAACTTTCTGAAACAAAAAACAGAAGAAAATGATTTAGATGTGGCTTAGATTAAATCAGAAAGGGAAATAATTACACACTCATTAATATTTATTCATCAAATAATATGAGGACTGAGACGATTAATCACAATTGATTATTAAATAATTGTCAACTAATTCAGTAATTGCACTTAATTAATTTTAAAAAAGGGCATTTATTGAAACGAAAAACACATTCAGAGAATTAATTAAGCCAAAAAGGCACAAAAGTGTAAATTGATTTAGCATTTAGGATAAAAACACTTTTGACTGTAAATATGTTTAACCCAAGAACGTTTAAACTATTTCTAATATTGTATAAAAACACTTAAGTGGTTAAATTAAAAAATTGTAGAATGTGACAATTTTTTTTCTTATTGTCAGAATAATCAGTTGTTAAAATAATCTTTAGTTGCAGCTCTACTGCTAATCTTTCTGTCTTTTTTTATATTGAGTTAAACAGAAAGACCATCATAGTCCATGTTAACTGTTGATGTATTTATAGGTGGATTTTCTTAATTTTGATGCCTCTAATGATGTTTGTATCTGAACAGTCAATCGAGGCAAAACTGTCAGATTTCCATGTTGAAGCTCTGATGATCAAGATGTTATTTTGTTTTTGCAGCAGAAGTAGAAATAATTGATTTCTGCTGTTTTTTGTGTAAATACAGTTAAACTTCTAGTTGAAGGTTATAGCATAACAGAAGAAGTGAGACCATATTTAGTGGTATAAAACATTGATTCTCTTTAAAGTCTGTAAATAATATTGATTACGTCTGGATTTGTTAGCAAAGCTGCTACTGTGAGCAGCAAAGGCAACCTTTAGTGGGAAGCCAATAATAAGAGTCAATAATCATTTCCTCAGCTTCAACTTCACAGCATTGAGCTTCGTTTGAGTGAAACACAAAGAAAAGCAGCCGAGGCTTCGCTACCTTTGAGTTGTAGTACCGGCCGCCTTTAAACGCCTTGTCTATGAAGCGAACTTTCAGGTCCCTCTGGAGCCAGGAGGGAGGAGCTGAAACCTGCCGTGCTTCCTTCACTGGTGGCTTATCTCTGCACAGGAACAAAACCCCAAAAAACAGCTAGTCAAGGATTTAACGGTGACCTATTGAGCAAAATTCACATCTGACGTGTTTTTGTATTTTTTATTTGGGTCTCAAATTAAAAACAGCCTTAAAAAAAAACAACAGACATTTTTGGCAGTAAGTTGATATTTTTGGGCTCTGGAAAAAACCTACAGATCAGCAGGTGAGCTCAGCAGTTCCACTGTTACCTAGCAACCCCAGCGGAACTCCGCCCGTTACCTAGCAACCCGAGCGGGACTCCGCCTGTTACCTAGCAACCCGAGCTGAGCTACAGCACGTTTGGTCAGCTGGTTTTACAGCTCCATGCGCTGTACAATGGCTGCTGGAAAAGGCGAGTGTTTTGTTGTTGACTCACCATCCAGAAACCATTTGCTGCATTGCTGTTGGTCGTGCAGGAGGCTCTACTAATGCTTCTCAAAGATGTACGGCTGCATCTGCAGCCATTTTCACTTGGGAGTGTAAACGACTAAATTCTCATCATCTAAGGATGATTTTATGCTACACATGTAATGAACATGTTTTGTAACATGCTGGCCTGTTCAAGGAATCAGGTCTCCTTTAAGGAAACTGAACGAGGTGATTTAAAGTGAAAACGTACCTGTCTTGACTTGATTCTCTGTGTTTCCTCTTCCTCTCGTCTTTGCCTTCCTCCCTTTCAGATGACTTGTGTTTGACTTTGTCACTGCTGCTCTTTTCTTTCTCCTCAAGTCTCTGTCGCTCCTTCTCCTTCTCCTTGTGGGCCTTACTGAGCCGGCCTGTGAGTTGGGTCGGACAGAACCATCAGTTCTCAATAAATTAGAATAACATCGCTCTACAGGATGAATTTATTCCTGCTGTGATTGAAGAACAAGCCTAACAATTCAATTCAAAAAGACTTTATTGATCCCAAGGGGAAATTAAATGTTTTAACTCTTATTATCTACGTTTCTTCAAAGTAAAAGTTGTAAAAGAAAATCTTACTTTTGTTGCTGGGAATAAATTAAAACATTTTAGACTTTAAAAATGGAAAATAAGTCATAAAAGTTAAATAACTGTAAACATTACGTAAAACATAAAATATCACATGTATTATTTATTACTGTGCAGGAAAAAGAGAAAATAATAATAATTTTGTGTTTTTAATTGAGGACAATTTTGGCCCCTGATGTTCACCGTCTAGAAAAATTAGTTCTAGTGTTTCATTAGTCAGAAGCTGTTATATGTTTTACTTTATTTACATTTGATTTCCTGAAAACAGTATTGTTTTACTATTGTGATGCATCTGCAGTGATATTTTAAAGATTTTTTAAAAATAATAATAATTTAAAATAAAAAGAGTAAATAGTGACACTGTTACGTTTCTGTTGTGACATTTTATTATATTTACTTATTATTACTCTTATTTTTTGTATTATTATTATTTCTCTTCTCTTTTCATCATCTTATTGTTTTAGTAGCTCTTCGGTGCCGTTTTGAACCCGTTTTTAAAAGTGATACATAAATAAATTTAACATTAAATACTCACTGAGGTCTTTGCTGTATTTCTCGTATTCTTTCCTCCCGACCAGTTTAACTCCGTACTGGCTGAGTGTCACCGTCTTTCCGCCGATGGCGAGCTTTACCACGACTCGAGCGTTGTCTGCGTCTACGCCTTCAATCTGCCACACAGAAGCAAAAACTCATCAGACATTTTTATGTGAATTAGTTCAGGTTTGCACCGATTTGTTAGAACTTTGAGTCCTAAGTTTGAAATCTCTGCCTGAATATTTTTGCTTATTTTAATTGTACAAAGTTCTTTAGATGTCTTATGAGTAAATATATTTGCCCATTTATCCATAACAACTGGAACTTTCAATATTTAGCAGTTAAAAGTGACCTTCAGATTAATTTCACGTCCTGCAACGGCGGGACTGAAATTACCGTAATAACCCGACATTGGCTGGAAAGCGCAACATCTCCCCTTTCAGAAGCCGTTGGAACTTTTCAGATAGTTTACGGTACTGTAAATTTGGTTGGATCGTCGCCGCTACGTTCGGTCTGGAAGGGTTAAATTTGGGGGATCAGCGATCAGCCGATACTTGCATGTGAAGCTGATCTTTTCTAGCTCAGCAAAGATCTAGAAATCAGCCGCTATCTTCTTCTGCTCTCCTGTTAGAGACGTTTTACTGACAGACCGGCTCACCAGGTCATGTCTGCACTTTTGCTTTTAACAATCGTCACCCCACTGTGGCCAACTTAGCGACTTTCTTAATTTATCACCATTTCAAGAAAAAAAGAATTTTATCATCCAAAATCAGAACCAGCAGGTCAGGATTTCTCAGAAAACTGCAATCAGTGCATCTCTGGCTCCATGTAAAGTCTTACTTTGCCGTAAAGGTCCTTGTGAGCCCCGGATCCCACCAGGACGCAGCCTCCAGGAACCATCGCCAGCTCCTCCTGCTTGGTTTGCTCCTCGCCAGGCTTCGGCGGACGCTGGCGCTTGCTGGGCTCCAGATCCTTTATGGCCGATCGATCGGCGCCGAGGCCCAGCCCTTTAGGACGGAGCTGGTGTTCGATTGGCTTCACGTCTCTGTGGGCGACAGCGTTGGATCAATGAACAAAGACCTGGACATGTGCAGGATTTAAATCAGGCTGCAGGGAGAAGCCGCTTCGCTTTCACACTTTGAGTCTGTCAGATCTCCATTTGTGGTTTTATTTTTTTTAATTAAGAAATGCAGTGATCTGTGGAGTGGTGAAATTGTTGCAAGAAAATAAAATTAAATGTAGATTTTTGATAAATGCAGAAGATTGTGCAACATGTGAAGCGAGGCCTGTCGCAATAAATCAAATAAATGCATAAAAAATTAAACAACTACCACCAAAAATTAGAAAACAAAAATCTCCAGTCTGGTAATTTGGTCTCAACCAGCCCTTTTATTGAAGGATCATTTTGTTTATAGAGACTTCAAAATAAATTTTATTTGTTGTTTCTGTTGTTTTATTTATTTATTTTGGACAAATGTTCATTAAATTTTAAAGTTTATTGATCTTTGGTACTGGGCTCTTGTATTATTATTTGAAAATATGCCTGTCACAATAATCAAAATATCCATTAATCGCATGATGAATTAAAATAAATTGTTTTTTTCTTTTCTCTCTTTCTACCAAAAACTGAATAACAAAAGTTTTCAATCTGATTATTTGGTCTCAACTGGCTCCTTTTTTAAGGAAAATATTATTTACAGAGACTTTATAATTATATTAGTTGCTTTGTTTATTTATTTTGGATATTTAAAATGTCTTCCATTTCCAGCGTTAAATGTCCATTTGAGTTTAAAGTATATTGTGTTCTTGTATTATTATCCCATTACTATTATATTAACTGAAAATTGTCTCAAAACAACAATATTATCGTTTATCACAGTAATTTCTGGGATAATTTATTGTCCAGTAAAATTAGTTATCGTGATAAGCCTATTTATGTAAAGCACCAATTAATTATAAATGAGCAAAATTAAGGTAGTAAAACAAAAGAGATTTATTAAATGCCCTGAAAAAAATCCTTAGTACCGGTAGATTTAGAGAAACTAGAAACAAATCTGGAAGGAGAGAAAAAACAAAACAGAAGAAAATAAACGACTGAATGGCTGTGAACGTCGAGCCCTGAGGCAGCGGCAATAAAAATAGAGACGGGTGTGGAGCAAATCTCTGCCAGCGCTCCAGAACCGCGTCAGGCATCCAGAGAGAACAGCGTTTGTTGCTACGTCTATAAATACAAACACAAACCAGCACCAGAAAACTAAAATACACAAACTAATCAGCCTGATGTTTAAAACAGGCTGGCTGTTTATGTTGGCTTTTCATAAATCAGCATTAATGTTGGCATGGAGGTTTATTAGTGATCAGAGCGCAAGTAATTTGGTCATTAAAAACATAATTTCTGCAGGTTTTGGTGAAATGAGTGCTGCCCTCCGGAAGACCGCTAAAATAAATAAATAAAATAAAATAAAATAAAATACAGTCTGAACACCAAAACTCTGCATCAAAAAGAAAGAAAAAAAAATCTGTCAGATCAAAAAACTGCACCTGTATTCTGCAGGTCAGGGGTCAAACTCATTTTGGGTCATAACAAAAATATGAATGTTCTTAAAGGGCCGGTTACGCCAGAATGTATGGATGAAACCATTAAACTTTTAAAATATTAATAAGTAGCTGTTTGTTTCAGCATTCAGTGATCCTTAAAACATTTTCACACTGACCAGTCCATCCAGGATTTTGTGATTCATGTTTTGCAATTAAAAATCCTAAATTTTGTGGGGCTAATTTATAAATATTTGTAAGGCATTTTTATGATATTTGCACTAATGTATGATGCAAAATGTGACTTTTTATTCGCCATATAAACCACTATCAGGCTATATAAGATGACATCAAGTGAGGCTGCGGCAGCAGTCACTTAAGCTCAATCTTTTGAATTGCATTAAAAATCAGAAAAAAAATTTGAGAATCTGTTGATTTTTGTGAATTTTGCAGATTTGTTGAAAAACTGGAGTGATTTATTGATGTAGTTTGGAGTCTAGAAAGCTAAATAAAAAGCTACGGCGGGCCAGATTTGGCCCCCAGGCCTGGAGTTTGACACCTGTGGTGCAGGTGGTGCAATGCAGGAGGAAACATTAGCCTGCACAATGATGCCAACTGTGTTTTACATATATAAAAGATAACTTTTGATTTAATTAGCAGTCATATTTTATTAATCTATTTATGACCCAAATATGACTAGAACCAAAATAAAAGAGGAAAAATAAGATAAAAATAAAAACCTTCTATTCATTAAATTACTTTACAATGAAGAATAAACTAATATGCAAAGATTAAAAGGAACAAGGGATAAAATTGTTCGTTTTTAGATAGAAAACAGAATTATATGGTGGTGTAAAAAACAAACCGTTGGTATGAACTGGTGGATGGATGTGGAGTCATTTTAAACACTCAAATAGTTTTAAATGAGTAGAAGAATAGAAACAGCCTTTTAAACAGCAGCAACAGACATAAAACTGTTAAAGTGATAGAAAAAATACAAGATTAAAAACAACAGTAATATAAATAAGACAGATTGGACTCAATATTTAAAATGAGTCGCATCAATTTTTCAAAAATGTAAATAATCTGGATTTAAAAAATAAATACTGACTATTTACAATACAAGGTTTCCCCCAGAAAACTTGCTAAGTCAAGTGGTTGGGCGGTTATTCATCCAGCGGCTCGTCGTGTTTCTGAGTTAAAAATGTTTAATGTTGAAAATATCACTTGATAATTGAAAGATTGGAAGATTAATACCTGAACACCAACTATAAGATCTAAAAAATGCAAACATTTTAAAAAGACTTAAATAAATAAGCAATTCTTTGCCTGGTGGGGGCACAAGAAAAACCTGGTGGCCCGCCAGGCTTACGATACGCTGGGGGAAACACTGCAATACAGTATATTGGTGCAGAAAACATCATAAATGTTATTTAGAAATTAGTAAAAACAGAGCAGATGGTTGTGCAAGAATGGCAGCAGTTAAACTATACATCCAAACAAGATGGTGAGATTTTTAAAAAGTGTTATATTTTTATTATTACAAGAAGACAGAAACAGTAAATCTGTCACTTACTGTTTAAATGTCCGTCCGATTCCCTCTCCTTTCTTCCAGCCCATTCCTTTCAGCATAGCGAGTCCATAAGCCTCAACAGGAACGCTCTCATAGTCTGCCTCCGTCGACTAAAATAAAAAACAAATAAAAACTAAGAATTAAACAGACAAATCAACACCGTCCTCATGAAGGCTTTAATACCAATTAGAAATGGGCAGCAACTACTTACATCTATGTGTGTAACTTAGAATAAGTTTCCTTTTAGGAGTATTTTTACCACACTGTGCTTTTTACTTTTACTGAGTCATTTTATTAAGAAGTATTTCTACTCCTGAGTAAATTTTCTGGATTTTCTACCAACTGAATGAAAAACATGTTTTAACCAAAATCTCACCAAACTCAGACACACACCTGCAGTTTCTGTTAAAATTTCAAAAGTTTTTTATTGAAAGAAACTGATATGGAAAAATTATTTTGCCTGATTGTTATTTATTGTTAATTACATAAATTATTGTCATTTTAAAATAACAAAATTTCCACTTAACTTTATATTTTGATCCGTCTGATGATGTAATTTTTAAATATTAAATGTTTACTCAGTACTTCAGTAGACATTTTTAATTTCTTGGACGACTACTGTTTACTTTTAGTTGTTGAAGTTTTTCTACTTTTACTTGGTTACAGGTGCCAGGTTCTGTAGTCGACCATAAACCTCAGATATTGGTATCGGAGCTGAAAAAAGCTGATCGGTTCATCCCTAACTGGAAGATTATATAAACTTTGGGGGACTGTGGCACAGTTGGTAGCACTGTTGCCTTGCAGCAAGAAGGTCCTGGGTTCAATTCCCAGCCTGAGGTCTTTTATGTTCTCCGTCAAAGTCAAAAACATGACTGTCATAATGTCTGTGAGTGTGTGTGCATGGTTGTTTGTCCTGTCTGTCTGCGACAGACTGGCGACCTGTCCAGGGTGACCCCACCTCTTGCCTGGAACGTCAGCTGGAGATGGACACCAGCACCTCCTGACCCCACTAGGGACAAGGGTGAACAGAAAATGGATGGATGTAAATTTTGGACTGAAACAGCAGATGCTGAGAGAGAGAAGCAGCTTGTAACATGGCTCTTACTCAGCCGTTTGGCCCCGGGCCGTCACACTCAGACTTCAGTCAAAAGGCTGATCTGAGCGGCCTCATCTCATCTCTGTCTCCTCTGGAGGTTTTCCTGCGAGGCTGGCCGGCAGGCAGCCCACCCTGACACAGAAGGCGACATCAAAATGGGCCGTGACTCGGGAGTCCTGCCGCTCAGAAAGGAAGTGACTGAGCACATACTGAGGAGACACGCCAGGCCTCTTACGAAAACAAACAGAGAGACGTGATTGGCTGCCTTCATGTCTCTGGGGAGAACGCTGACGCCCGTCTGCCACCGAAGCCGAGCTGTACTGACAGTCATCTGTGCAACTGTATACACATGCAGCCATGTCAGGCCACTCAGCACTTTCACACACTCAAATTTCAGCTGCCAGTCGACTCCAGGACACATTCTGTACTGTCAGGAACTTCATGCTAAAATAAACCCCTGAATCAGAGATTCTATTGTTCATATCATATTTTTATACGGTTTAATCAGTCCCACAACAAAATTAAGAACTTTTCATGCATTTTTAGGTAAGATTTCAAACTTTTCCAGCACTTTGAGGTTAAAAGCTATAAAAATGAACTAAAAGGCAGTTTACATTCACGATTACATGATAATATTTAGGGGTGCAACGATTTATCGGTGACAATTTCCTTAATTTTGGGATTCAGTGATCTCTTACATGTGAAGCTGATCTTATCCACAGATCTGAACTTCATCAGCAAAGATCTAAAAATCAGCCACTGTCCTCTTGTGCTCTGCAGTGAGAGACGTTTGACTGACAGACCGGCCCACCGGGTCATGTCTGCACGCTTTCAGTTACGAATAGTCACTACAATGCTCCCAACTCAGCAACTTTCTTGCTTTATTTAGCAAAATTTCTGACAAAAAAAAATTAAAAAAAATGGTTTCGTCCAAAATCAGAATCGGTAGGTCAGGCTTTTTAAAAACTGGTAATCAGCAATCGGCCAGAAAACTACAATCAGTGCAATTACAATATTTATTACTGTTAATAATAATGTATTGTGATAGTAGTATTGTTATTCTGCAGCAGGGACAAAATGAATCAAAATATAACAATATCTTATGGTTTGAAATGTCTTGTTTACGCACTAATTTAACAAAAAAATTTATAAAATATAGGACAACTTTAAATTCAATTTACACAGATCAATAAGTCATTGAGAATCTCATCTGCTTCTAAAAACAAAACAAAAGCTTAAAAAGAAAACCACTGAGCCATTTCAGGGGGGTTTTAGTGTCCAGAAAATGACCCTTTTCAAAATCCTCCCAAATTTAAGATCACAAATCAGCAGTTACTGTCTGTCACCTAGCAATCCCAACACTTTGGTCAGCTGATTTTACTACTGTACAATGGCTGCTGGAAAATTTAAGTGTTTTGTTGTTGACTTATTGATCAGAAGCCACTTGCTGTACCCTTGTTGGTTGTGCAGGACGCTCCACTTCTGCTTTCCGATTGTTTGCAGCTATTTTCACATGCGAGTGTAAACAGCAGTTTATTTAGATTTCAGCTCATTCTGAAAGGAGCTCAAAACAGATTAAAATCTCAAGATCTAAGATTGATTTTGTTTTGTATAGGACATAGACTGATCCTAACCTGTTCAAGGAAGTATAGTAGGTCACCTTTACCACTCTACTCACAGATTCAGGCCGCAGGTCCACCTTGACATGGTCTCCATCCTCAAAGCCGTCCGGCACTTTGTTTTGCATCAGCAGCGGGATGGAGAGGTTGAGGTTCCCCTCTGTCTGAGGCCCATTCTCCCACAGTTCAAGCTGTCTTCGTGAATCTAAAAGCAGAAGAGACTCATGAGGAGACTGATGCTCTCATTCATTGTCCACCAGGATGTCTTCCTCCCATCCACACCTTCGATCAGCTCTTTCACAGCCTGAGACTCCACAGAATCCCCATCCCGCTCCGCTGCCTCCGGCTTCCCGTTCCCTTCCCCGCGCTGCCGCCCCGCTCGGCTCCAGCGGTTCTTCTGGATCAGGGGGATGATGAGCTCCTTGGGCTTCTCGGTTGGTTTTGAACTGCAAGAATACACGAATTAGAAAAGATCATTTAGTTAAATGATGTCCTCAGATTACCAAGTAACGTCACATTTCAAACGTAACCGTTACGGTGTCGGCTTCTTAGTAGCATTAGCACAACGAGCGCACCTCTGCAATTCATTCCTGTCAATTCCGGTCAAATAATCTTTTTCAACTATAGCAGTCGGTTTAAATTTATTAACAGTTTTAGTGAAACCAAATGACACTGCCGCTGTTTTTCTCTCTGCCTGCTCGTCTGAAATAGCAGCTTTGCTAGCAACCGTATCTTCTCCCTGCGACGCCATTTTTGTTTGTAGAGGAAATGAACGAGAACGGTGCATTCTGGGAGCTGGAGTGCATTCTCTAAATTTAAATAACTCTTACTGCCTGAACTCACCACATGTCCCATAATGCACTGCAGCTACAGGCGTGTTTAGGTTCTGTTCCACTTGTAAGTTCAGGTTTTACCGTAGGTCAACAGCATAACTTAATAATAATAATAATAATAATAATAATAATAATAATAATAATAATAATAATAATAATAACTATCATCATTATTAGTAGTAGTATTATTGTAATATTATTATTAATAATAATAATAATAGTGGTAATATTACTGTATTATCATTATTATAACAAAGATGTAATCTTTTTTTTTTTTACTTTTTACATGTTTCTTATTCTTGAATAAAAATCATAATAGTAAGAAATCTAATCTATATGGTGCTTTTTAGGACACTGAAAGAAGCTCAACAAAAAAAAATAAAATAATAAAAAATATATATTTATTTATATTTATATATATATATATATATATATATATATATATATATATATATATATGTAAATCCATAGAATATATAGAATTATTTAACAAATTAAGATATTTTTCAAAAGTTAATTTATTTCAACTACTCAATTTCTGATATGGGCGACATGGGCAACCACCCAGGGTGGCATCTTATGGGGGGCGCCTACCTTCAGTTTACTATTCTGTGCCCCTCCACTCTTTTTTCAGACTCTGGGAGCTTTATTTTCAAACAATAATATTGGAGATAAGACAAGCGTAGGCAGGTTTATTTGTACAGCATATTTCAGCAACAAACATTACATCACAGACAACTTTGGACTACTGAGCACCAGTCCAATCCTTTTTATCATTAGCATGCCACATGCCACTAGGGAATGCCACAGTTTTAGCCATGTCCGGGGTTACATTTTTTCCTTCCACACAATTTTCCATGGATTTTCGTACAGTTCTGTGAACATCCAGGTTCTTTAGCAGTTTTGTGGATTGGCTCCTTTTGGGAGGTGTCTGTGACTCTCTGCAGAAAAACTGTGAACTCATCAACTTTCCACATGTTTATACTGACCAGTTTCTTGCCAAATCTGTTTACATGTGTATTTCATGTAGTTTTTAAATCAAACATTTCAGACAGACTTTTAAGCACATTCAGCATTTGTAACCACAATTCTTTAGCATATAGCATTGTACTTGAACATGCTTGAAAAGGAGCATGTTAACAGAAGCATGTTTAATTTTAGCCCCCGAAAAATATTGAGGGGCAAAGATTATTATTTTTTTCTCTGTTTAAAATCATAAAAAATATTATTGTGAACAACTGGCACAACATTAAATAACACATGTAATATTTAAAATTTATCTTAATGTATACAGATATCTAACTTTTTGAATTATCATTTTTTTAAGTCTATAAAATGTTTATTTATTTCCAGCAATAAAAATAAGAACTGTCTTTTATTCATCCAAATAAAATGGATGGGGATGCCAAAGTCTGTTTTTGAGTAAAAACATGCTGGATTTTAAATAATAATAATAATAATAATAATAATAATAATAATAATAATAATAATAATGATAATAATAATAATAATAATTTAGCATTTAAAATTTAAACTTGCCATGAAAAAATATCCTAAAAAAGAAACTACTAAAAGTGTTGGGTGGCCACATTTGTGCCGTTCTTTAATTGCTGTCAGGGGCCACAAAAATTAATCTAATGGCCACAAATGGCCCCCGAGCCGCACTTTAGACCCCCCTACCCCAATGTATTAAGAAGCACCTGCGGTTGGGTAAGTTTCACAGTTTTAGGCAATAAATTCACAGCTATTTAACATTAGCAGGGCTTCATTTCGCCACTAGATGACATGGCCCAGTGCGTGATGTTTTGGGGAAAACTCAAGTTTTCGCCTCGTTCTCACGCCTGTTCGTCCCGGAAGCAAAACTGAGGCAGAAAGCGATGCTGCTGATGCAGGTAGGTCTCAGATAGAAACACTGGGCGGGTGTGGGCGGCGTTTTAACTCCTTTATCCTCCTCCCTCCTCAACTTCTCATGGATAACCTTCTCGTTTGATGTGTCATTGCGCTCAAAGAACATGTCAGGATCATCAACCTGACCGCACTCATCCATTTACCCCAACGCTCGGCTTTCTGCAGCAATGCGTCTGGGAACAAGTTCGGCAGCACCTTTACTTCCCTTAAACTTACAGTAGCCTATTTGGTGGTTTTGTTTTTTCTTATTTACTCTACTTTCATTGCGCTTCAATACCTGGGCGACCTGGGAGAATAAAGCATCCGAGGCGACGGGCAGCGAATATGGAGGTAAGAAATGGATTATTCTGTGAACTGCACAAGTTAAAATAGCTCCTTCTGCACAAGCTCATCCATCCTGTACGCGTTGTTTGCTCCCAACTGTGCAGCAGCTGCTATAAAATTATAAGCGGCGCTGTCAGATTTGGCTGATAGTGTGTGTGTGTGTACGTGTGTGTGTGTGTTGTTTCTCTCTCTCTCTCTCTCTCTCTCTCTCTCGGCGCTCTCTCTCTCTACAAGATCACCACGGAGCTCTCAGAGCATCACTAGTGTCCAAACATCCCGTCAGCCGCGCACATCGTGTCTGACTTTCTCTGTCTCTGCGGCGATCGCGTCTCCTCAGCTTTTATCGAGGCTCATCCCGCTGCTGCTGCTGCTTGTATTTCAAATCAAGCGATTCGTGAGAAAACATTGAAGTGCTGGCTCGTTCTTTAACCTCAGCAGGGTCAATGTATATAGACGCGTTCAAACGGATCCTCTTTGAAAGGCTGAACTGCTTGAAGAGAATGTGTGTGTGTCAGCGGCATGGCAGGTCAGTGTTTCACTCTTTTGTTTTTTGTCTAAATATGAGAAATTTGAGAATCTGTTGTGTGAAATCCAAATGTGTGTGTGTGTGTCTGTGTGTGTGTGACTGGCAGCATGGTGTCTGGTGAGTTTGCATCCGAAAAAAAAAGTCAACCATGAGATGAGTTTCTTTTGCTCTCGGGTTTTGTTTGTGGTAAGTGAATTTGATATGAATGAAATGGCCCTGCACCCATAGCTGCAAGATGATGGGGGCGTCACCATCTTTAGGGGAAAAGTTATAAGTAAGACTTCAATGCAGTGTGATATATTTCTGATTTTAAATTGTATTGCATCGTTAATGGGAATCTGGACAGTATTTGATAATTTTTTTACTTAAAATGTAAAAAATGTTAATTTAAACTGAATTATTCTATGCTAAACAGATTCCTTAAATCACATTTTAATTAAAAATTTTGCATCTGTATGTGGAAACACACAAATTATTATTATTAGTCATAGTAGAAGTAGTGTCCCTTTGAGATCTCAACATATAAAGGGCATTAAAAATAAAATTTAGAATAATAATAATAATAATTATTATTATTAAAGGTAGTGATACTTCCCTCTTCTTGTTCTGCCATCCCAACTAACTGTTTTTCTCCCAGGCCATTTTATTGGGTTGTTTCCTGAATAAACTGAAAACTTGGTCATCTGAGTTGTATATTAACCATTTAAGCACAGTGATGGAAAGTTTAATGGAAGGAAAAAGTGTGGTAAAGCTAAAAAATTCACAAGCAAAAGGAGTAGCTTGTTAGATAACTAGTTTAATAAACATGATATCACTTTAATTGATCGGCTTGCTAACTTATCTAACCTGCAGTTCAATGAGAATGGTGAAATAATTTAAGCATAAGCACATATACTGGTCAGTGTATGTACAAACTTTTCTGTTTTTTAAAAAAAAAATCACATTTACTTGATCGTCTAAATATAATAGAAATGTTCAGTTGTTTGATTAAGTGAAACATGTAGATTTGTTACACAAAAACTCCTGTTTTTAAGCTTTTATTCCTGTTTTTAGGAGATTAAAATATTACATCATACCAATAAAAAATCATTTCAGTACAGAAATGTCGGCTTAATGAAAGCTGTGTTTAATACCTGCTTAAAGGTATTTTTAATCTGATGCACAAACCCCATCAGAAGGAAAGTTTTGGTAATATTCCAGTTTGGTGAGATGAACTTTTGTTTTAATTTTCTATAAAAGCAGATCTGCAAAGGAATATTTAAATGTTTCTATTTAAAACACATGGAAACAGTATTTTAAATGCTTTATTGGTACATATGAACCATATAACAACAACAATAATAATAGCTAAGCCTTTTATTATTTTGAAAGTAATATCTTTTCTGAAAATTGCAAAATTAAAGAAAAATGTAAATGTAAATTTAAGAGAAACAATGAGAAAAAGGTAAAAATAACAGCTGATTTAGGGTAACTACAGTGGTTGACACTAAATTAAAGATAACCAAATGCTAAAGATATGCAGAAAACTATCTAATAATGTGATGAAGGGTCGCTACCAGGCGCACAGGAAGCGGCACGGCCGAGTCGCTGCTTCTGGTTCTGTTAGTCCATCTGAATGCTTAAAAAGCTTCCGCAACTTCCCTGATCCCGTTCCTGTATTTGTTTTAAATTTCCAATCTCCTCCACAAATTGGCTTAATGAAACCTAAACAGAAGCCTTTGTTCGGGACACCTGCTCCCATTGTGCCAGCAATAACTCACACATTCAAATATATACTGTGTGCTTCACAGCCAGGTGTGTGTGCGTGCACAGGAGCGTGCACCGGAGTGCCTTGCAGCACTTTTAGTGTGAGAGTGAGAGGTGTGTGTGTGTGTTGCTGCTTGTCTGTTAAGGTGTGTCTCGGTTCATTTCAAAGTGTCTGCTCTGAATCCGAAGCATTAATTTTCTAATTCATTTGAGGAGGAGTTACATTTTATGTTGGGTTGTCTTCACATGCGGCTCCCATCCTTCGCTGTGCCGAACCTCTGGCTTTTATTCTGCTTGCTTTCTGCTTCGTTCCAGCTCTCTGCCCAAGTTTGAGCCACTAGTAAGTGGGAATTCATGTTGACGTATAAGCACGACTCGGCTTTTTACTGCTAACAAGAGGGGAGGATGAAGTGAGGGGCACATCCCGTCTGTCGTAGTAATGCGTGTCATCTGGGAGTTGTTGATTGTCTAATTATGTTTCTCCTGCGTCCTTCGGCATCATGCATATTCATGCTGCTGTTTTGAGGTGAGGTGAAAGCGTGTGTGTGTGTGTGCGTGGTAGTTTACCCTTGACGGTGCAGGTCTACGCAGGCACATTCTCCCATATGTGGTCCAAACCTTTGCTCCCAGCCACTGCATTTGAATGCTGCAGTTGTAGCCTGCTCTATTCTTAGTTCTCAACTCTTTGTGTGCAGTCTGGTATGAAAACAACAACACATCCAAGCCAGAAGTGTGGCGCCATGTGCTTGCATGTTTAGAGATTAAAGGTGTTCGATTTGGGAACATTTGTTACATTTTCAGCCACTGTGGTTCACTTTCACGCTGCACTTTGTCAAACGATCCAAGCTAATTGGAAATCCTTTTCCCCTCCTCGCCAGTGGGGGCGCTGCACCAAAAACTACTAAAGGAAATGACATAAAAACCTCTGAGGAAGACACAGAGCGCAACTTTCTTCTTCACGAAATGCAAACAAAAACCGAGTAGCATCAGACTTTAGCGATAGTGGGAAGAGACCACAAGCCATTTCTCACGCTAGACTTGCATGCTTGTTTTAGTTATATTTACCCAAAATGCCCTGCACTATAGAACACTTCCTGCTTTTGGAGCTTCTCTGGTCCTCTTTGCATACACTTATGCATTCAAACCGAATCAGAGTTCACTTCAACCAAACAAAGACTGAAGTTTTTAGGCAGACCAGAGTTCGATTGCGCATTCACACCAAACAAACCAGACTTTCTTGAGAAACAAACTAAAGTTTTATTGAAGCAAATCAAAACAGGGCTGGTGCGAATGCACCCTAAGTTTTGATCAACCGCATTTTGTGGTTTACTCTAACTTTGCTGACAGATCATCAACTCCTCAATGACCAGGCGTGGAGTTACAGCTTTCACACTGTCGTATTTGAAATGTCAAGGAGGCAATGAGTGTATCCTTGAGTGGGATCTGAGTTGGACAACTGGGATCAATATGAGGAGGAGAGACAGGCAGGAGGAGCAGCAGAGGGTCACCTTCATCCATCCCTACTGAATCAGCAGTATCTCTCCTACTCACACGCAGCCACACGCTCAAAGGCCTGCTTGGGTTACAAAACTACGACCTCACAAAAACGCTCATTATCGCGAAGTGAACCTTTCCCCCATTCGCTGCTGAATTATTCTTTTTGTTATTATGATTTTAGCCGTTCCTTCATGAGGCTGCAGCGCGCCTCTCTGTTTGTTCTCTTTTTCCTCCCAGGCTGTATCTACTTTCTGTTTCATCCACCTTTAATTTTCCTAATCTCTCTCTCGCTGTGCTCCGCCTCTCTTATCCATCAGATAGTCGAGGAGCCGATCTGCTCCGTTTAATTAAAACGGCACTTCGTCCTGATGAGAGCTGATCTGGGAGCGCAGTCAGGGGAGTAACCCACTGAGTTACCCAACTAAAGTTTCATATTTTGTCACATTACAACCAAAAACATTGGATTTTATTCGATTTATCAACACTAGATAATTCTTTTTACTTTTTACTAAAAGGTCTGAAATTAGTGGCATTCATTTGAATTGAGCCTCCCTGAGTCAGATCTTTGAAGAACCAAGTCTTTTGTGATTTAAGTGTACCAGTTTTGCACATCTAGATTCAGAATGTGGACTTTGACTGGGCCATTTTGATATTTTTTCATGTTTAAGTGAAATAATCTGCCAGTGGAACTAGTATTTTTTTTTTTTTTTTAATCAATACTAAGAAGTTATCTATTTAAAACAAGCTCATTTATCTTGCAGAAAAATTACTTGTGAGTCAGTTTTGTCTCATTTCAAGTTTACTAACATACTATAACTAGAAACTAGGCAAAAATTACCTAATAACATTTTTTGCTTTTACAGTATGGGATATCATTTTATAACTTAAACTTGTTTTAACTTTGGCCAGCCTTGTGTGTGAGCTGTGATTACCTGAGATTAAGTAGCTTTTTTTTACTAATTATGTGACTTCTGAAGGCAACTACTTCCATATTTGATGTGGTTAAGTAAAAGGGAATTAATGCAATCATTTCTGGTTTTCCTTCTTCATATTTATTCAGTAGAGAAGTTTGATTACAATCACAAGTTAATAAAAAGCCTGTATTGTTGATATCAATACTGATACTTTTATTTAAGTTTCATATATCATCAAACTTTTGACTTTTTTTTTTGTAATTTTATAATGCATTACAAAATTATTAAAAATGTCATTAAATAATTTAATTTACCACTAAATAGTTAAATATATAAATTATTAAATACATCAGTAAATAATTAAATCATGAAATTATTAAATGTGCAATTAAGTAATTAAATGTCCCTTGAAATGGTTAAATCTTGGATAAATCTACTTTTTAAATAATGAATTTAAATAATAAAATAAAACTTCCATTTAAAACCATATTTAATTATTTAATTCAAATTGTTTTGTTTAAATCAGGGCAGAATTTGGACAAAGTTAATAGGTATCTACTAATACCTATTAACTTTAATAACATAATAACATGATTTGAGTTCATTTTTCCTAAATAAAGCAAATTAAAGCAAAATCTCTTCTGCGATAGAGTTGAGAAACTGCAATTCAAAATTAAAACAAAATCTGAAACTAAAGACATTTGATCTTAATACAGATATTATCAATCCACCATGTTATGCACTGCTTTTTGTCAAAGTATCAGAGTAAAATACATTGAAATTAGAGGCTGTGATGAAGCAAAATGTGAACAAGTTGAAGGGGTAGGAATATGTTTGTGGGGTAAAAGAAGACCTCATGTCACGCTGGTTTTCTGCAGAGATAATAGAAGCGCACACTGTGCTGCATTCCCCCTGCCTTGACCTTGATCCCCTGACTCTAAATATACAGTTTCCCCACAGGGAGGGCTGCTGTGATCCTTCCAGGTGTGTCTGCGAACATTTGTGCTCATCAATGATTAAATATTGTTGTGGTCAACACCAGAGCAGCTTTAAATCCCACACCGTTGTAGATTTGGGGTTTACAAAATGCAACGACTGTACTTTTTATTTCATGTGCTGCAGACTTTCTATCTTCTGATTGGGGCTGTTATTGAGCAGGGCCGGCCCAAAGCAACGCAGGCTTACTGACAGTTTAGGGTCCTCCACGCCACCAGGGGGCCCCAAGCGCACCAAACTGGCATGATGGAAAATACCGACAGCTCTGGTAAAAATGAAGAGCCCACAGAACTGAAACCCACTGAAAACCTCCTGATCTTTCCACCAAATATTGATTTCTGAAATATTCCTGAGTTAAAACATTAATATTGTTGTTTCTAAGTGAATATCAGCTTGTTTTCTTTGCATTATTGAAAGCAATGCATCTTTTTCATTATTTTGACCATTTCTCATTTTCTGTAAATAAAAACTAAATTTTTGCCTGGTATTTCAAAGACATGCTGTCAGTAGTTCATAGAATAAAAGAACAACATATAAAAAGTAAAATCAGAGAAACTGATCATCTTTAGTGGTCTCTTAAAAGCTGCATATAAATATTAAATAACATTGAAAATTGCACACTAAGAGCTATTAAATATAGACAAACAATTTTTGTATTGTTTTTGTAGATAATAAGGATTAATCTCTTCCTGTTGTTGCCACTGTTGTGGAAATATAAGATATTAAATTTAGTGTTTCAAATAGTTAAAACAAAATGGCACACTTAAATACAACTCTGCATTTCAAAATTCAAATTATTTTTCTTACTTTGTTACTCCTGTAAGGTTAAAATCAATAGTCGTAATAGCACTGGTATAATGTATGCTAATCACAAATGATGCTAATGATAGAAGGTGTGTTACACACATAAAGTAGCTTAGAAATTATAAATTGTTTGGTGTTGACATGTTGTTATGGGGGCCACCAAAAGAAGCTGCTTAGGGCCCCAAAAATGCTTTTACCGGCCCTGCTAGCGAGCAGAACTCCTCCGTAAACGACGGAACGAGGATATTTTTCTGTGTGTGTTTCTCAGCTCTCACGGGTTTAATCTTTTATTTCTAAATCTGTCACTGCTATCTGTTTTGTGCTGAGCAGTCCCGTGCCCTAGATTTGAAAGTGAGCGAGCGTCAGTGAGGGTTTACTACACCCCACGTTGCTCCAGTGTAAATGTTGGGAGGGAGATGTCAGAGCGCGCACACAAAAAGAGACGCTGCCGAACCGGGAGAGTTCTCCGAGTTTGTTTTTCCGTCTGATTGCCTCTCCACTTTTATTTAATTTCAAACGAATGTAGAGCCTGTGATTATTTAAGATGCTTTACTTGGCTGACCCTCTGCGTTTACACAGGAAGATGCTAAAGGTTTAGCAGCAGCAGCGAGCTTCATCACAAGTTTCAGGGATGAGCCGACCTTCCTTTACTGAAAATATCTTTCCTCTAATCATTATTTACCCTAAAATGTCTTCACTGCAAATTAGGCAGATTTTATTGATTAAATGTTGCATCTTTTCAGCTATTTATTAAACATTTTAAAACAGGCTCCTACACAGGTGTCCAAATGTTTTGCCAGATCAGTCAAAATAGTCAAATTGAAAGTAAAAAAAAAAAAAACAAAAAAACTAAACTAAAATTAAGCAAAAGTAGTTGTTTTTTTTTTTTTTTATTTCTTGCAGTAAAAATACAAACATGTAAAAAGAATTTTTCTGTATAAAAAAAAAAACGCACCAAGGTTTCAAAATTTATAGAGGATTTGGGTTTCTTTCTTTCAAAATGCTTTAATAAATTAGATTAAGGCTGATTTTCATTAAAACTCCTGGTATTATTATATTATTATAAAAACTTTGTTATAAAAAGCCGAAAACTTTGTGTTCTATTTAACATTTTCCACTGTAAAGAAATCATATTGATTATAATTTTACTCTTATTACAAATAAAATGTCTCCATCTGCATAAAGCTCCTGCAATGGGACAAAGTTGAATCATTCTTGAATTGCATGTGGAGGGCCGCACAAATCAGTCCGAGGGCCACAAATGGCCCCTGAGCCGCACTTTGGACACCCGTGGTCCACTGTTAAAATTAGCAATAAAAAAAGATTAAGAAATAATCTGGATCATTTATAATTCTAGAGCAAAGTTTGTTTCTATAACAGTACAGGTTAGAAGTCTTTGAAATGTGTTAATAATGAGATATTAAAGATAATTTACCCATTACCTAAAAACAACATGAAATGTAATTTAGCTTTTATAAATGCAAATTCAGGACATGTTTTGTTTAAAGATTCAACAATTATCAAACATTTTACAATTTTTAATATTCAATGCGATTTAACTTAATTCAGCTAATTGCATATTTATTTCGTTATTTATTTATTTAACTTTTATTTTACTAGATTATTTTACTGATCAAGAAGAAGCATCAAAACATCATAAAGCAAGAAACAGAAGATAAAACATAAAAGAAGAAACATAAAACAATATTCATGTTACATTTTTATGGGTGAGAAAATTAAATAAATAAATAAAAATAGCATAAAATACATGTGTAAATCTCCCATTAATTAACAAAATGCATTATATAATTATTAAAAACACCATTAAATAATTAAATTAGCCAGAAAGCAGTTAGATATATAATTAAATTATTAAATACATCAATAAATAATAAAATATATAATAAAATATTGAAATATGAAATTAAGTGTCATAGTTAAATGTCCCATAAAATGATTAAATCTACATTTTTAAATAATTAATTAAAATAATAAAATAAAGAAAACCTTCTTTTAAAAATATATTTGATTGTTTCACTATGTATTTATTTAATACAAAACATTCAATATACACTTTATAAGTCAGCTATATTAAAAAAGTCGATGCTTTGATCGGATATTAAGGATTTTCCTGAGTTGATTAAAGTCAATATTGAAGTTAAAATACCGAGCTACAAGTTTTTCCAGTCATTAAAATTAAACATGAATTAATCGTACGAATTCTTTGGATGAATATGTTAGAGCCTAAATGGTTAAACTGGTCAATTTCCAAAGCATTGAGCCTCATCTTCATGTGTAGCTAGTAGTTGATGACAAGCACATTGATCTTTGATCTGTTTTGCACAACTAATAAAAACTACAAAGAGAACAAAGAGGGTCTCACCTTAATCACACCTCTAACAACACAGCAGTCTATTTTTGCCAACTCACCTGTTCATGTTCTGTCAACTATTCTCAACTCTTCATTGCTTTTACTTTCTCTCATCATTATTCCTACAACCATTTGATTCAATCCCAAATCTTAAACCAATGTTACTTTTATTTATTTTTATTCCTCCCATCTCTCAGTAATGTCCAACCCTCTAAACCTCATTCTGTCGTCCTTCTCATCCATCAGTCAGTTTCATCTACTATCCCAGAATTAAAGGTGACATGTTATTCTTCCTTGCACAGGCTAATATCTACGGTCTACATAAATCATTGCACAAATCATTGCTATAATGAGATTTTAGTTTGCTCAGTTCTGCCTATTTGGAGCTATCGTAGGGCATCTTGTCACTTTAAATCCAAAGAATGTACTGCTGGCCACGCTCCCCCAACTCAACGCTCACTCTCACACATGAAAATGACTGAAAACAGATGTGCAATTATACAACCGTTCAGCTTTGAAAAGCAGAAGTGGAGCCTCCTGCACAACCAACAGGAATGCTGCAAGTGGTTTCTGAATGGTCAACAACAAAACATTTGTCTTTTCCAGCAGCCATTGTACAGCTCATACAGAGTAACATCAGCTGAGCAAACATGCTGGAACTCAACTTAGGTTGCTAGGTAACGGGACTGGGCTTGGCGGGGGCAACGGATCAGTGCCCAAAGATTGAAACTGGGAGGTTTTTGAAACGGCTCGTTTTCCAGACACCAAAAAAACATCAACTTATTGCCAAAAATATGGCTGGTTATTTTTTTTAAGTGCTTGGGTTGTTTTTAGAAACAGTTGAGATTAAAATAGAATTACAAAAACATGCAAAATGTGAATTTTACACAATAGGTCCCCTTTAATAATGCCACTCTTATCTCAATTACCTCATCCCCCTCATCCCTCATTCACTATTAATCCTCTTACACTTGTTTTTCCCAATTACTAACCCCCTCATCCTTTGTCAGTCTCATCTCTAATTCCTCATCCTTTCACTCCTCATTAAATCTTCCTTTGTTGTCCCAAAGACCCCATCCATCATCCATACCTGCTTTTTGGCTCTCATCCCCTCTTTTAGTTCCTTTCATCTTCCTCATCCATTCATTTATTAGCCACTATTTGCTCTTCTGTATGATTTGTAGCGTCTGCAGAGGTTTAATCTCCAAAGCCTCCAGAATTAAATGTCGCCACATTCTCCACCATAAATCTTTTGAACTCACTATTGTGGCGCAATCCCTGCCGGTGAAATGTGAACACATTCTTTCTTATATAAATAATCGACATCCCGTAACACTTGTGTGCTTGACTTAAAGCCGCAGTGGTTGGGCAATTAATCCAGAAATAAATCGTTTTCTTTTTGAAGCCCTATATAGAAAGGTTTGTTGGTGTAAAAAGAATCCCAGTCCTTTTCGATTGTTTATTCACTGCCAGTATTCGCTGAGGGACAAATGAAGCCTTAGACATTCTGGTCACATTTTAGCTGACAGAACTCACAGTCAGTCCATCAATATCCACCAAAATTCACATTTAGAGAAGACAGCCTTTCACTGCATTGGACTTTCAGTTACACACACATAAAATACAGAAAGGCTTCCAGAAAATGAAACAGCACTCTAGCTAAACTGACTGATTTTAGTTTATTGTATTACTGAAGACATAATTTGGAGCACAAATAACATGCAGTGGCCTGAAAATGTATTGTGTCCTTTCAGTTTAAAGGCAGTTTTCAAATTATTTCATCTAAATTAAGAGAAACACGCTACGCAAACTAACCTTGACCTTTGTGAAGATGTAATTGCCCAAATTGGGTGACGATGGTAGAAGTTTGCAATCGGTGGGTTGCTGGTTCAAATCCTTGGACTCTGACTAAACAAAAATGGCTAGCGGGGTTCCACAAGTCTCCGCTCTCGGTTCTCTTTTCTTTGAATATATTTATTTATAGTAATATATTTGATGTATATTACATCAAATATATAATATATTTGATGTATAATATATATACATCAAATATATTACTGAAGATTACAAGATTTCTTACCACATACTGACAAAGCTGGGTAGTAACTAGTTAAATTTACTCAATTATATTTACTTCAATAACTTTTTTTACATTATTTTTTATGAGTATTTTTACCATCTTGTACTTTTTACTTTTACTTCAGTAATTATATTTTGAAGTATTGCTACTCTTGTTTGAGTAAAATTTCTGAATTTTCTGCACATTGAATGAAACGTGTTTTAACCAAACATTCACCAGACACATACACACACCTGAAATATTTTTTTAAAATTTCATAAGGTTTTTATTGGAAGAAATTGATTTGGAAAAATTTTATTTTGAATTATTGTCATTTTCGTCCTTAAAATACCAAAATTTCCACTTAACTTTATATCTTGGTCCATCTGATGATGTAATTTCCAAATACGAAATGATTGATAATTTGATCAGTTACTCAGTACTTGAATAGACTTTTTACCAAATACTTTTTTACTCTTAGTTGAGTAATTTCTTGGACGGCTACTTGTTACTTTTACTTGAGTAAAAATATGTTGAACTAGTGCTACTCTTATTTGGGTGCAGTTTTTGGGTACTTTACAGACAGCTTTATGTTTTTCTTTCACCACATGACCACAGTCCAGCAGCTTCTGCCCCACAGTTACCGACGGCAACAGAAAAAAGGGGGAGGAGCTGCTGGTTGCTGTGGTAACCACCAACTGTAACATAACTTAATGTGGAGAAACAACTTCTTAACTGAGCAAAGTAGATTCAAAGAATAAATAAACTTCACTACTATAATAATGTTAAAATATAACCCTATTTCACGTGAATATTTTAAAGGATTTATTTGGCAGTGAATGACAGAAAAACGGGTTGTGAGGGAGAGTTAAGACGTTTGGAAAAAGTTAACAGGACGGGAAAAAAACAAATATATATATATATACTTTAAAAAAAATAAAACTAACATACTGCAGCTTTAAATCAAGACTGACTTACTGCAGTTTTCACATAATACCTTTATTCTCTAAATATATTTGCTTTTGATGTTATTTTTGCTAACTCCATTTATTTTCCTTTAAAGTGATTTGAACATAAAAACTTTATTTGCTTTACACTGTATTTTTAACTAAAACAAAAAGTAACTACTGGCACACAAACAGAGTTTGATTAGGGGAACATTTCACAGTGAAATCTGCTTGTGTTAAAAGTTTCCTCACCTTTGCCAAAGTTGTACAAACTGGGCTGCGGTCAAAGCCGATTATGTCAGCCAGTGATCTACAAGCTGAGCGTTGGCTTTGATGAGGATGAGGCCCGGCATCCAGATAGACATCAGGAACATGTGGAGAGTCACGAGAGCTGACAGTCGGAGCTTTCTTCTTCCACTTAGACACTTTCTATTGATAATGGGGGCAAAAAAGGAGAAGTATCTGTGCATTGGACACAACGCTGCACTCAAAAAGGACCCTTTTAAAACTGCTTTTGAACATAAAATCAAACATTTGTATTTCTGCTCACCCTTCTTCTCTGTGAGAATGCTTAAATAAAAATAGCTTTTCTTTTTTATTGTCTTGGCTCGACGCCAGCTGAACATGCGACTCCCTGGCAGGGAGTGGATTTGTGAGTGCCCTGGATTTATAACAGTCTCAGAGAGTAATTGTGCATCTCAATAATTGCCTTTCCTGCTTCTTACAATATCTGGGAGCAAAATGTAATAAAAAAAATGGGTTAATTTCCATTTATTGCAAGGAAAACTCGTTCAGTGGAACAGTGTACACTTTAGGCTTTACCTTGAAATAAATCTGCCAGAGCAAACTGTTGTTTTCACAACCTTGGTAGAACCAATTTAAGCAAAGTAATTCAATTACTCATTTATCTTAATTAATGCGTATGGTGTACACTCCTTTTTTTGCTTGAAGGTCTTTCAAGAAAACCAAAATCATGTGGCCCAGTGTCAAAACATATTCCCTCTGGCTTCAACTTTATTGATTTAACTTGACATTGAAATATTGAACTTTGTTGCAAAATTAATCAATGTAACTTTAATAAATTAGCAGCTCAACAAGCAACCTGGAATTACAGCTTAGTTAATTTGTCATTAAATAAATTTATTTCATTCATGAGCAGCTGGTTTCTATACTAATCACTAAAGGATAGACAGACAGACAGACAGATAGGTAGATTCACTGATTAATTCGTTAATTTGTTGGTAGCAGTATGCCAGACGACTATCCGGGCCAAGAGTAGATTTTCATAAAAAACTTAATCTGAGAAATCTTTGAGAAAATTTTACATTTTTGACTTTTGAAAAATTTCTGAGTTTCAAAAGTAAAAAAATGTAAATTTCCAAAAGTTGAACATTTAAAATTTTCTCAAAATTTCTGAGATTAGTATAAAAAATTTCTGAGTCTTTTCTAGAAAATTTCAAAATCTAGGTTATTTTTTTATTTGTAATTTTTTTTAGCAAATTTTCAACTCTTCAAACTCCAAGCTTTTCTAGAAAATTTATTAACTTTTTTTTTTAAAATCAAATTGTCAACTTTTCAAAATCAGAAATTTCCATTTTTCTCTAGAACATTTATGGGCTTTTTCTCAAAAAGTGTTCTTTGTTGGGGATTTTTTAAGTAAATTTTTAACTTCTTAAACTCAGAAATTTCCAAACTTTTTCCTGAAAATTTCTGAGATTATTTTGGCATAAATGTATTGCTCCTTTTTTACGCCATCATAGCCAACAAAGAAAAGTGTAAAATTACTTAAAGTATAAAAATTAGACTTTAATAAACAGACATATTTAAAAGCAATGCATTATATAAAAATATTAAAAAGTCAATGAATTTGTATGTCCAGTTATATTCCAATGTGTGATAGATTTACTAAAAAGTTGTAAATAAAGGAAAGGAAAGTTTTTATGTACGGTAATATTCAGCTTTTTATGTGAATGAAGATGTGAAGAAAGTTTGGATTGGTATTCAGCCCTCCTGAGTTTTTCCAGATCTACTTTTTGCTGAAATTACTGCGTTCTGAAGGAAAACCACAGCATGATTCTGCCACCACGTTTCACAGGAGACGTTTTACACCAACTATTTTATTTTGTACATTAGACTCTGGTTTAATCTGACCAAAGTACTTTCTTCCACATATTTTTAGTATATAAACAATTGTACATAAAGTTTATGGTAAACTTATTTTCACAGCTTTTTATACCAGGCAGTCAGAATAATAACTGCCTCTGGCCTAAGTTTTATGCTTGTGTCTAAAGAGTTACACTGTAAAAATAAAACAAGATACATCCAAGCCTAGCCTCTAAGCAAAATGTGTGTGTGTCAGACACACACACACTGCCTGACTGCTTTGGTTTGAAGTTACTACAGTGGAGGGCGAGGTTGGGATCTGCAGAGATCCTGAGCATGTCGCTGCTGGTGAAGAAGCCAGTGAAACGTGATATGTGTTTGTCAGCTCTTCTCTGACCTAAAGGTCAAAAATCTCAATGCAGCATTCTTTTTATAGGGCTGGAAATCTTGAAATCCTATATTGTGTTCCCCTAAACCGGATGTTTATGACTGTAATTCATGTAACCCAGACAGTTTGTTATTTTTAGCCATATTTACAGTTTGGCTTGAAAAGACAGTACGGTAATTTTGTTATGTTCGTTACTGTAGACAATAAAAATATCCTTCCTGAAATGTTCATTCATCATCTGATGCTTACTTATACACCAGCATTTGGTCCAACAAAGAAAAAAAAGTCTTTTTATAGATATTGGTCCTAATGGGTTTTGTCATTTCTTGGAATGCAATTAAGAATGAAGATGACTCATTCTACGCTTTGGGCCACTTTCTAATTTATATCCGCTGAATCACTGTCTCAATTTGTTCATTTTCAGCTAAGCTGACATGCAGCGGCGGCCTGTGTCTGTTCAGGCCAGTGGCGTCGACCAATCAGAGCAGACCTCGGTTTTACGGGTGTGGATGGCCTTTTTAGGTTCGATTTTTAAAGCCGGTCTTCAAATAACATAAACCGTTTACACGAAGCGCAAATAAAAATGTGATTTCAGTCTCCTGTTTGGAAAAGGGTGTTTTGAAAATCCAAGTTTGGCATTTAAATCAATATATTTGTCCAAAAGAACTAACAGTTATTCAAGAATTAAAACAGAATAACTTTAAGAATGTTTTCAGAAGCATTAATGAGACTGATTGCACACAGGACAACCTGAACATTTCTTTTGCCATGATATTATTTTGAAACTATTGAGCAAACATTGCGTGGTGCTCTGATTCTTATATAGGGCTGAACAACAAATCAATAACAATATATATTGCGATAGTGATCAATATCAATAGGTAATATACTGTATCTGATAGAATGTCTTATAAAATGTCAATTATTTGATCCAGAACCGCATAACATTCTGGGAGATGTCTGAAAAGGAAAAGGTTTAGTCCCTCAAACTCTCACGACCAGTAAAGCAAAGCTGGTGGAATCAACTGGCCTCACTCACTCTCTGGTTACCTAGCAACTCATTCATTCTTTGGTTGCCTAGCAACAACCTGTGGAGTAACTGGCACAGCTGCAGTTTAAAGTTCCTCCACTTTGCCTCTTATCATAACTGCTTAAAAATAACAAAACAATGGCTTGGAGTGAAAACTGTGGATAAAACGAAAGGTCATGCCACCAGTTTGGTAGTATTTCGATATTTAAAACAACAACAACAAAAAAATCAAGAATTATCTATATCGCTCGATGTAAAACACTTATATTATGATACATTTTTCAGCCATATCGTCCAACCCTAGCTTTACGTTAATTTTAAATAATTGTATTGTTGTTGTCAATAACTTTTTATACCAGTCGATCAAATTAAATATAGACTTAAGTTCAATTATATTTTCTTTATTTATTTATGTTATTATTTTTAATGTTTCTTTTTACTATGTATGATCATAATTTTAAAACTCATTTCAGGATTTTAGAATCTGTGATTTTTATAGTTTTTACAGTGGAAATAGTAAACATATTTCATGGTTCTTAATCATTTCAGAGTGACATTAGTGTGGATTGGCATTTATAGGAAACCTTTAAGCGAAATTCAGTATTAGCACATTTTTGCAGTTCCATTTGGGTCTCTACTGCTGCAGTCCAATTGCTAATAAAACATTATCTAAGAATGATTTTGTGGAAAAAATGAAACCTATTCAAGGAAGCGCAGTAGGTCACCTTTAATCCAGTTGCAGTGACTTTGGTAGTGCTGTGTCATTGTTCATTTTCTCTGGTGTTTCCTTATTCGGATCAATAAAGTCGTCTCGTCTCAATTTTGGAAATTGAGTTTGGACGTTTTTGGCTCCAGCCTTTCAGCCACAATGACATTGTTAGTTGGACAACGTGCCCAGTAAAAGTGCTGAATAATTAACAGTTTGATATTGGATGAAGTCGTAAAAGCGTGGCTATGTGGGGTAAAATATGACATTTTAGGATAAGCGAATCTTTTAATAAAGTAGCACAATCTCACGCTACATGGAGAGTTTATTTGCTTTTCACACCATCCTTCTCACTCTGTTTGGTAACAAAATAAACTTATTTGCTGTTCATTCTTCTTTGTCACAGTTCCAATTGTTTTCATTATTGCTGATTTTCTTGCTGCATTTTATATGCCTTATACTTGAATGGCATGTTCTCTTGTCTTGCCCATTTTGAGAAGTGGCTAAGACAAATGGGCTTATGTGTGAAGTTATATCTGTAACCTAGGGAAAATTAAATCTTATGGACACTCTTATCCAATTAAAAGAAAAGAAAATTGTATAGAAATTTTAGTTAAAAACAGCTTCAGTTCATTTATATTTAATAATAAATATAGCACATTTAAAAACAATAGTTGAGCAAAGTACTTCACAGTTATTAACTATCATAATAAAATACTGTGATGAAATAAAATGCAAAAGTGTTAAGATTTTCAAACTATTTGGCAAAACATCAATCAAAAGGCCAGACCTGAGTTGGACTTTTCCTGAATAAATACATTTTCTGCAATAAAAGATGAATTTATTTTAAAATTTTACACGTCTTTTCCTGAGGCATCAATAAATTTGTAGGGTGGCATACATAAATAATCTTTGAAATCAGATTATCTTACAAAAATAGTTTTGAACCATTCGGTTTAGTTAAAATTATTTCACTTCGTTAGACTTTAAGATTGCAGATGATGCAGCCTAAACTTTGGTGCTTCAGAAAAAAGATCAATCCTCTCCTCATTCAGTCTCACCTGCAGCTCCTCGTCTCTGAAAAACCTTCTGGTATCTGTGACACGCCCGACCGAGGAACCACTCAGAGGCAATTATCAGCCCGGTGCGCCGCTCCCCCTCTCCGTTCCTGTGAGCAAAGCTCCGCTAGGTGACAGGCATCTGCAGTCAGTAGTGTCAGGTTGTGTAAAGCAGAATCCGGCTGTGAAATACAGGGGAAAAAGGAACTCAGCCTGCCTGAATTTTTTAGTGTGTATTTCATACATGCATAATATTTCTGGAATATTAATGTTTGATTAAAAGAGATTTATCTTCAAACGCTCTTCACTACTTTAAGTTTACGTTCACACTGCTGCCTGAAGTGACCCAATTCCGATTTTTTATTTTTTTGTTTACCTTCATCTGATCTGTATCTGATCTTTTCATGACAGTCTGACAGTCTGAACAACACAGATCGGATTTTTCCGGATGCGACCCAGGCTGCTTGAATATGTGGTCCTAAAACCGATATCGGATCTTTTCAAATGTGACCTGAATCTTAACCTGAACGTCACTGATGCTCGACCAACGTCACTACTCTGCGTCCTGATACGCGCGAGCGGCAGTAAAACAACAACCATGGCGGATAATAATGAGGATTAAGTTGTTAATATCCTAGTTCCGGTCGGACAACAACTTCAAAATCGTAAGCTATGCTCCACCGTTAGCATCCATGTTTACTTCCGCAAACACTGAGCGCTTCTTCTTCTTCTTCTTCTTTATTTATGGCGGTTGGCAAAACACTGAGCACGCTCTCTACGTGTGACGTTATTGCGCCCTCTACTGCGCATGCGGGACACTGTCAGGTTGTTTGCAGTTCACACGGGAGATCACGTACAGGTCGCATTTATTTGGAAGTGTGAACGACCACACTAACTAACTGATTTTTTTTTCACAGTTTCATGTGATTTTAAAGGGGGTCTATTACACTAAATTCACATTTTGCACCTTTTTATACTTTCATTTTGATCTCTACTGCTTCTGTCCAAGCGCTTAGAAAAAAAGCACCCAGACCATTTTTTGGCAATAAGTTAAAGTTTTTTGGTGTCTGGAAAATGAGCTGCTTCTATCGATGGGCACTGCCCAATTACCTAGCAACCCAAACCCAGCCCATCACCTAGCAACCCAAGCAGAGCTCCAGCACATTAGTAAGCTGGTTTTCCATTGTGTGTGCTGTACAATGGCTGCTGGAAAAGACAAGTATTTTATTGTTAACTTATCATTCAGAAACCACCTGCTGCTAGGTTGTGCAGAAGGCTCTACTAATGCTCTTCAAAGATGTACTGTTGTATAAATGTGTATCTGTTTTCAGCCATTTTCATGTGCGAGTGTAAACTTTGAGTTTGTTGCATGGTCATCAGCAGCTTATCTGGATTTAAAGTGACAAACATCTCAAAATAGGCTAAACTGACCAGACCGAAATCTCATTATCTAAATGATTTTGCACAGAAAATGTGATGAACATGTTTTTATAGCCCACAAACCTATCCTAGCCTGTTCAAGTAAGCATAGGTCACCTTTAAACAATCTCATTCAATAAAAATGTTAACACTGTAGTTTAACTTAACATTGCCCAGCTGGTGCAGCAGATAGAAACCAGGATGTGTTGAGCCGTGAATCTGCTCAAGCAGATTGTGATATTTTTCAACCTGAATGTGAAAATATCTTTTACACATGTGGTAGACAGTCAATAACAGTTTTATAACTAGACCATTAAAGGTTGACACCCAACTCACTCAGAAAAAAGCACATTGTTTATCATTTCTCTCTTCTCTAATCCCTCTTGTCCATACTTCCCCTATCACTCCCATCTCTGATTCAGTATCATTTCTCATCCTTCTCATTAGTTTTTCTCAATTTCTGTCCCATATTTCCCTCTGGCCAACCAATTCCTCCCATTCCTCATCCATTTCATCCTTTATTCAATCTCATTGCTCTTATCCTTATTGCTGTCCCCCATCCCTCTCATCCCTGTTCTCCTATTTAGTATTATCTCACATCCCTAACATTTATCATTACTCTTACCTCATTCCTTACGCATTTCATCCTTCTCATCCTTATTTTCTCTTCCTTTTGATTTCATCCTCTCTTGTTATTACAGATATTTTGTTCTCTGCTGTCTCCTTGTTCTCAAAATAGCATATAAATTAATAAAAAAAAGTTAGAAAAAAGGACAAATGCTTGGATTTTGACACAAACATCAACCTGTGAAATCTCTTTCTTGCTATAAAAATCAAACATAGATCATTGTCCGCATTACGAGATCTATATCACATTTAGAGCCAGTCACGTCTGTGCCTCACAGGAGCACAAGCACAGCTGTAGATCTTTTTTTTTTTATTTAAAGGAACGTGAGTCAGCAAAAAGAAGGTCATAATTTTACCCTGTCATCTTTTAAATGTCACACGTTTCCTTGTTGCAGAAGCTAAGATTGTTTGGAGCTCAACAATCTGAGCTTCACAAAAAGCAGCATTTAGGAATGACAACTTATTGTCGTCGAATTAAAAGAGACATTGGTGAAACGAGCGAACTCGGTCAGTTTGTGGCATCCGTCGATGTGGTGGGGACGAGTCCAGGTCCGTCTGTGGACCTGACAGGCTGCGGCTCATTAAACCCCCGTCAGACACCGGGAGGTCGAGACAACACCAAAATCTCAGGCGAATGCATGTATGCATACCGCATCTGCAAAAATATGCACAGAGGCAGGAGAGGATAATACTCTAAACCAATCAGATGATTTATATTCCACATTTTAATCTGTACTGCTGACCGGTTCTGAGAAATCTTTAAACGGAGCACAAAGAGAATTACGTTGTTAAGGTTGAAGCCCAGGGGAGCATATTTGTCAGAACATGTCTCGACATTGCATGGTAAATTAAAGCATGATTTAATTTGCTTTAGCTTATATTTTCCTCTCGTAGCAAGCGGGGCACCGGCAGGGTTACTCTGCTCTGTTTTAGGGCAGATGGCAGATTGGCTTCTGGGAAGCAGGATGACAATGTTGCTGCAGAAGGCTTCACAGTGGGGCAGACAGAGGAAGAATGGGGCCACAGTGTGGCACGGAGGATGTGATAAGAATAAAAAACTTGTTTATTAGTGTTTTATTCCACTATGCTTTAAAAATAAACAAAGTATGACATGCATGTTTTTTAATTTTTACTTTTCCTGCAGGGATTCCTGATGCAGCAGAACCTGTGTCTAGTTTTATTTCTGAGCTGCTCTTTTGCAAGGTCAATAAAATGAGTCGTATGCCAACCTCAGGCTGTGCCGTGCCTCTCCATCTCTCTTTGACCTTTGTGCTTCCCCTTTTCCTCTCCTCCCTCCCTATTCTCTTAGCATGTAAGATTCATATATGTCTATTTTAATTTTTTAATCGTTTTAAATGATTTCTCTTCCTTGTTTGCTGGTCAAATCACCTGGGATCTAATGTGTGTAGCAGAGAGGAGGGAGAGAGGATGGAGCAGGATCACTGTCAGCTCCGCCTGTTGAAGGGCCAGTCAAGGGGAAAGGATTAGATACATTCTGTCCTTCTCACACATCGACTTATCAGGTCCACACTACTAGGCTACTCAAAGAGAGGCCTGTGTTTGGGTTGTGTTGCACAGCTGGT
Source organism: Alfaro cultratus (assembly GCA_903066825.1). NCBI lineage: Eukaryota > Metazoa > Chordata > Actinopteri > Cyprinodontiformes > Poeciliidae > Alfaro > Alfaro cultratus. Next base: position 57,968 of record CAEFZX010012962.1, on the reverse strand, counting down.
TAAAATAAAGGGTTAGGATAAAAGAAACATTTATTTCACATTGCAATACAGAAAATTGCATCTTACAGGTTCTACAAAAGGGAAGGGGATGTTTTTAGAAGCAGATACGTAATTTTTAAATCTACTAAAACAGATAAGAACTGACAGAGTGTGACTACCTTTTGCCAACAGAAGACAGAAAAATTTAATACCAATATTTTACATACAGTATTTTGCATGTTTTTCCATTTGGGTCTCTACTGATTCTAAAAACAAGCCAAGCACTTAAAAAAACACCCAGACCTTTTGTTGGAGGTAAGTTAATGTTTTTTGGTGCCTGGAAAATGAGCTGTTTCAAAAACCTTCCAAATGTAACGTCACAAATCAGCAGGCTCTGCCCGCTGCCTAGCAACTCCAGAAGAGTTCCGCCCGTTACCTAGCAACCCAAGCTGAGCGCCAGCATGTTTGGCCAGCTGGTTTTACTGCTGTATGTGTGTTATTGCTGAATTATCATCCAGAAACCACTTGCTGCATTCTTGTTGGTTGTGCAGGATGCTGTACTAATGCTTTTCAAAGGTTGAATAATTATCTTTTTGCAGCCATTTTCACATGCAAGTGTAAATGCTGAGTTTGGGGGCATGGCCAGCTGCAGTTTATTTGGATATAAAGTGACAAGACGCCCCAAAAACAGCTCAAAACAGGCAGAAATGACCAGACTAAAATCTCATCATCTGAGAATGAGTTTTGTTTTGTGAGCCCGAACACCTATTCTAACCTGAACCAGAAACTTCCAGAATATAGGGCTGGCAATATAGCTTAAAAATGAAATAATAGTCACACTCTGTCAATTCTTATCTTTTTTTTTAGATTTTAAATATATATATATATATATATATATATATATATATATATATATATATATATATATATATATTTAGAAAATATCTAAAAATAACAAACAAACAGACTTTTATTTAAGTAATTCATTCGGTGAGTTGATCTGAATTATAAGTTGAAATAAATAGAAACTCTAAAACATGCTTGTCACACAAGATTGTAGTTCTTGGGTGGGTTATTCTTACTCTGGAACCCCCTCACCCCCAAAATTTGATTTTCCAATAATTAAATCTTCAAAAACAGAACATTCAATTCATAGATTAAGTTGATTGCCCAGCCCTTTGCCAGAATGTTATGACTATTATTTTTTTAAACTACAATTTTTTGTCAGAAGGTTTCATTTACTGCTGGGGTTGTACTTTCACCATAGTGCACTTTTAAATCCTTTGGATGAGTGTCAGTTTGTTAAGTCTCCAAACTTCTACTCACACTTAGCAGTTTATTTTTCCTATTTCTGGATAATTACACGTAAATCTTATTATTTTTAACTAACAACTGAGCTGCAGTCATTGCCCTCACCACGTTGCCTTGCACAGCCTTTGTTATGCATTAATGCCCAGGTTCAGCGTTCCATGTACAGCCTGGTCACAGCTTTCAGCTGCAGGCTCAATTTACTTCTTTTCTGCTTTTTTTCCTTTCCTTTTTTACATTTTTCACAATTATTGTCATGTTAATTATAGCTCAGAGTCATATAAATAAACAGTAAAAAAATTATTACTTTTATTTTTAACTTTTATGCTGCCATTCTTCGACATAGCCTCTAATTAATGGTAATTTATAATAATAAACAATGTGTCTTTCTTCTTCTGTTTGTAATGCAGCTGAGTATTAAAGTGGAGTAAATTTTTCTGTTTTCCCCTCCCCACATTTCACAGCATTCCTTCAATTATGAACTTTTTCTACCTTTTCTTCGATGCGCTGTTTGCCTTTTTGATCTGCGACCATGTTTGTTCGTCTGTGTTAAGGTGACAGGGCTCCTCTGATCACGTCAGAGGAACATCGTCTGTTGTTTTGCATCAGAGCTGTCACATCACGGCCGACTCAAACAGATCTTCACCGTGTCAGCCACGTCTACAGCCTCTCAAGCTCACAGCTGCTCTTCAGGAGCCACATTTCAGCAGATTTCCCCTCTGAGCCACTTTACTTTCTAACTTCTCACCTCAAAAGTGAGATCCCACAGCATTTTTTGCAAATGTTAATGAAAACAGATAAAGCTGTGAAGAGTTAAAACACTTAAAAGTTTGACTAGCAAAGATAATCACTTATAAAAAAGCTATTTTTTACTGCATTGTGAGCTTCCTTCATCTGAAATGTTGAGAACAGCCACTGCTACTAAAACCATAAAAGCGACTTATTAAGCAAATTTGCCAGATTTGGTAATGCTGTATTTGACTCCTTCATGTTCATAACAGGTGTTATGTCATGTTTATGACAGTGTCATGTAAGTCTTATGCACACCCCGTCAAATAAAGTGTTACCCATTTCTATCCTAAAGAAAAAGATATAAAACTTCAAATATTTCACAATGAGATTAACATAGATAGAAAAACCTTAAGAAAACCTTATATAATAGCAGAAAGTATGATGGCCACCTTAAGAAAGGCTTTACAGTATCAATTATTCCGCATGAACTGATCAGTACATCATTGCGAGAAAACGCAAAAGAAGAAAAATCCTCCATGTCCCTTAGGGGGCTCCGTAATTTTTATTGGCGGTTGGCAAAAAACGTTAGTTAGCAGATTAAAATCTCGCTTCACAATCTGAGGTTTATCCCCTTGATTTTGATTCCCACCTGTACGTTTTCTACCGAGCCAATCAGCAAACAGAAGAAGTTGTGAACGATGACGTCAATTTTCTGCGCTGTTTTTAGAATTGTAGTCCGCCTGTAGTCTTAGCAATAGCAGCGGTGGAAGTAAACTTCCAAATATTAAGTTAACACTAAGAGCCAAATTATTTGGCTCTGAAATTATTTAAACAACCACAAATAAGTGGCTGTTTACAGCAAATTCAATTTCCGGTAAGTTTCACAGCGTCAAAATGGCGTCACAGACGAACGTTAGCAATTAGCTGAATTAAGCTACATGGAAATGTGTGTGCGTAGATTCTTGAAATGTTAACAGGTTTTTCCCATGTGACCGTAAACACGCAGGAATGTGCGTCAGTTCCTGCCCTGCATGTTGACATGTAAACATAATGTCAGCGGTGTGAACATGAGGGAAACTCTCTGACTCTGGCGGCTGCAGGACATGTTCTGGAGGCCATTATGTGTTTGCATTAAACAAAGACGTAGCTTCCATGTGACGTTATACCTGAATTTCAAGTCCAGCACCCTCTTACCTAAAATATCCCAGGCATAAGACGTCAGGATTATTCATGACTTTTGCACCTTCTGATGTGAAATGGCGCAGCTCTCCAGACGTAAGACGCAGACAAGTAGCAAAGGTTACATTACTGAAAATCACAGGTTATTTCCCTTGCTTGCTCTGTAATTGACAGCCTGACACTTTCTGCTAACGCTGTATTTTCCCCTCTCTTTTTTCTCTGTTTTGCTCTCCAGCTCATTTGCCATGTCTAAGACAGCGGTGAAGAAGCTGCACTGGCGGTCCAATGTGCAGGACACCTTTATCCCCTTGCTTGGCGCGTCTGGAGAGCTGGGGGTCGCGGTTGGTGGCGGAGCAGATTATGGAGAGTTTCCTTTCGTCACGTCGGCTCCCGGCGGCGGCCTCACAGTGGGAGACATCATCCTAGAGATCGGGGGAACTCCGATACTGGGGATGACTTTAGGAGATGTTCGAGGAGTCCTCAACTCCTGCCCCCATCCTATCCGTATCAAAACTGTTTCACCAGGTATGATTCTAGTTTAGAGTACAAATGAAGTTCAATGGTTTTGCCGTTTGTGAAGTTACACAGTAAAAAAAATTAACAGCAATATTTTTGGTTTATTTAGCGCAGGGATCTGCAACCTGTGGCTCTTTGGACTTTCCACAATGGCTCTTAAGAGCTTAAAAATGATAAAGAACCAACTATTATTTTTAAATATATATAATAGATATAAAACAAATGCATGTCAGCTTATTTCATGGAACAATTGGATTGAATTTTCACAACAAAGTGACACAAAAATTACTTTTAAAACATTTTTTCTTGTCATTAGGTTGGCAAATATGCACTTTTATTTATTTAAAATCAAACCAATCAATCAAGTTTATTCGTGTAGCATATTTCAGCAGTTGAAAGTGCTTTACATCATAAAAACACAAAAATAAAAAGTCATAAAAACACCTAACAGTCGACAAGTGAGAAACCAGTGACAAACATTATCAAATCATCATTAAAATAATCAATACACGTCCAATACATTGGTCAATATTTCATTGATTATGTTTCAAAAACAACTTTAAACAGGTTTAGTCTAGATTTAAAGGAACTCAGTGTTTCGGCTGTTTTGCAGTTTTCTGGCAGATTTGTGGTGCATAGAAGCTGAATTCTGCTTCTCCATGTTTGGTTCTGGTTCTGGTTCTGCTCTGCATCCCCAGAACCAGGAGACCGGAGAGGTATGGAAGCTTGCTATGACAACAGCAGATCTTTAATGTATTGTGGCGCTAAGCTGTTCAGTGATTTATAAACTGACAACAGTTTCTGCTGAGCTACAGGGAGCATATGAGGTTTAAAAAAATTCATATTCAGCCTAAATTTATTTGAAATGAGTTTAAGTTATAGTAACTCTGTCCAGTCATATAGTCAAATCCAGAACCAATGACATTCTTTGCAGTTTAATCCCAATTATAATCCAGCGCAGTCAGAAACAGTTGGTCCTTTGATGCCAACTGGTAAGAAGGGAGTCACTGAATTTGCAGCTTCTAAACATCTGTAATGCATATATTTATTTACTGTGAAAACTAGTATTCTTTACTCATATTGGCATAAATAAACTTTCATGCACTTAATTTGGCTTAATTTGGTGCTGCCTATTTTACAAACCTACTGTGAATGTGTCATTTCACACCAAAATAGTCTGAATCACAGAGGCCGTCGTCTATTTACTTTCAGCTCTTTTTTCCTTTTTACGCTCTCAAGAGCCAAATCTGCTGCTTGTAGCATTTTACTGCCGACTTGTCAATGACTCTGTGTTTGAGCGTGCATGCCAAGTAAGCTGGTCAATATTTGGGTTGTCTCCACAATCAGTGATGACACATGACAAAGGGCTTTGCAATATGGTTTTCTGTCAACCACAAGAGGCCTTGATGTTGTGATTCGGGGTTTTGAGACATGGATATCTTTGTTGGCTCTGGACAGGGTAATATGTCACCTGACCGTGGCTCCCCATGGCCTTGGCTTGTTTGATTGATAGCTGATTTGGACACAAGGGTATAAATGGGCACCTTTGCTCCTGGTGCCTCTGCTGCTGGTGGAGATCCATTATCAGCTGTGAAGCCTTCCTGGCCATCCCCAGGCAGCTTGACTGCATGCAACCTGGACAGTGATGGATGTGTTGCTGCTCTGGGTCGGTGTGGCACACCTCCTCCTCCCACTCTCTCTAGGACTATTACTACTACTACAACTCCCTCTGCCCCAGCTTTCAAATACGGGACACCAAGATGGGCTCCCCAGACGCAGGAAGCACAAATAGCAATGATGCCTTGATACTCACAAACTGGGAAATTTAAAAAGAGGCTTTAGACAGAACAGACTTTAAGCTACATCTAAAGCTGTCATTGTTTGGGGCGGTGTGTTTACACTGCAAAAACACAAAATCATACCAAGTGTTTCTAGTATACTTGAAATAAGAGAAAGCAAACTTAGAAGCAACTTTCTAGCAAAACATAGCATATTTTTATGTATTGAACACTGCGAAACAAAACATTTTACCAAATACCAAATATTTTTGTCTAGTTTCTAGTTCAAGCACCTTAATACATTTTAAACAAAACAAAATTAACTTACAAGTAATTTTTCTGTGACATGTAGGAGCTTGTTTTAAGTCAATAATTCCTTAATGTTGCTAAAAAGTCACTTGTAACAAGTAATTTTTCCCATTAGTGAAATAATCTGCTTGTGAAACTAGTACTTTTTCATCAGTATTAAGGAATTATTGACTTATAACAAGCTCCTATGTGTGGCTGAAACATTACTTTTAATTTAGTTTTGTCTTATTTCAAGTTTACAAAGATATTTGGATCAGAAACTACATCAAACATACTTGGTAATATTTGGTTTTTTGAAGTGAATTGTTAAAACTTAAAATTATGACTGACAGAATTTCTTACGCTGGAAAATGGGGAGACCCATTATGTGAGTTTCACATTTTGCACGTTATTTTAGTTCCATTTGGTTCTCTACTGCTTCTAAAAACAAATGTATAATTAAAAAAAAGCAGCCAGTTTTTGGCAATAAGTTAAATGTTTTTTGGTGTCTGGGAACCAAGCCGTTTCAAAAACCTCTGGAATATAAGTCACAAATCAGTGGAGCCCAGTTTGTTACCCAGCAACCTCAGCAAAGCCCAGCCCGTTACCTAGCAACCCAAACAGAGTTCCAGAACTTTTGGTGAGCTGGTTTTACTGCTGGATGCACTGTATACAATGGCTGCTAGAAAAGACAAGTGTATTGTTGTTGACTTACCAGCTAGAAACCACTCGCTGAATTCTTGAAGAAGTTGGAGGTTTCGAGTTTTCAAAGATGTACGGTTGTATAATTGCACATCTGCAATTGGCAGATGGCAGCCATTTTGACACGCGAGTGTAAACGTTGAGTTGTGGGGCGTGGCCATCAAATTATTTGGATTTAAAGTGACAAGAGGCCCTAAGACAGCTCATCCTGACTTGAGCGCAAAATAGGCAGAACTGACCAGACTAAAATCTCATCATTTAAGAATGATTTTGTGCAAAAACTGTAATGAACGTGTTTTGTATAACCCATACATATCCCAACCTGTTCAAGGAAGTATAATAGGTCACCTTTAATGCAAATGTACATCACACTTTTTAGATTTATAGTTCCAAACATATTTGAAAACTTATTTTTATGCCACTTTGTTTTGTTCTAGTTCCTAAAATCCCAATGAAATACATTGAAGTTTATGTATATACTGTGATCATACAGGGAAGTTTCAGGAGGTTTGACTCTGTAATCCAAGCGCAGTTGGCTCACTGAGTCAAAGAGCAAATTTTCAGGCCTGAACAGACTAGAAAACATCAGCTGTTTTATAACACGTTGAACAAAAGCCCATCATTTCTCCCTAAAGGCAACAGACGAGATTAAATCTTCCTTTACAGGCAGCCGCCATATGTGACCATTCATACTTACATGCAGCTAACCGCCAGACATGAAGTTGAATCCTTTGGTATTTTTAAAATCAGTCTGTTACTAGGTAGAGTTAGTGTAACAGACAGGAGGGTGGGGGGTGTCAGAGGTGTCAGGGGTGCAGACAGACAGGCGAATGCCTGCAGGGTTCGCACCGACAGCGTTGTCGTCTGAGTGTGACAAGTGAAGATGTGTTCAGCCCATCAATAACAGGAAGCTGGCTGTCAACAAACGGCGTAAAGCTCTGGAGATGTTATTAAGAGATCACAGAAAGAAAACGGAGTCCTGCTGATCCACTTCCTATGTCTCCATTAACCTCTGTTTTCTCTATTTTTATACATGAAGGAGACTCAGTTCACAGTCAGGTTAAATGCATAGTGAGGTGTTAGTGTCAGGGTTTAGGTCATAAAACATTGTTTTTAAATCCATCCTAGTAGCAGAAATGATTTGGACACAATCAAGCTTGGCATAGACGAGTTACCACCCTCAAAGTATAACTTTTATTTTTGTTTGGCCTTTTTTGATACAGGTTGTCTCATTGAGATCCAATATATGATGTATTTATTTCACATATTTCATATTTAGTCATATTTAAATCACTTACAATGTCACACTTCTGTATATATCTTTATAAATTTTATATTGCGTATGGTTATATTTGAATTTACCAGTATTTAACACTTTGGATGGAGTAGCTATCAATAAAGTATATCCTTCTCTTTTCCTTTCTATTGATTTATTGTTCATCCTTAGTAGATAGATAGATAAATAGATGCATCCCACCATGCATGGAAATTCACATTACAGCTCAAGATTGCTTATGGCAATAAACAACTCACAATTAAATCACAATAAACAATATAAAATACCTAAAAGTTATGCACTTAGTAAAATAATGTATAAGAAACAACTTAAGAAATTATGCTAATTTGTAGCTTCTAATTCTGGTTCCTCCTCTTTATGCCGTTCGTGTTTTGTTTGCCCTCCCCTCAGGCTCCACATTGTGCAAAGATCTCAGGTTATATCTGAGTAAGTGCTTCACACCCGGCTCAGTGGACAGCCAGCTTCAGCAGGTCATCAGAGAGAACCTCTACCTCCGAGCCGTACCCTGTGAGTCTCCCTCTCTCTCTCCATAATTTCTTCGTAAATCTCCGATCTTTCTTCGCCTGCTGCTGGTTTGTGTCCTTTATATCTCCTCTGCATGCATTTACACCTCTCTTGTGATGTCATCTGTCAGCTCATGTCAGTTTAAGGCTAATATTAAGTCGACTTCAACCTGGCTTATGTTCATAATTTAGCCAAGCGTGTCTCTTCGTTTTCATTACCGGCCTCATTAATTCTGTGACAACGTATCTCCTGTTGCTGTCACGTGAATATCCTGGTGTTAATTAGTACTTAAGCATGCAGAACTGTTTTCCTCACTTCCTCATGTCGAAGCATGCTCCCACTAGGCGATTTGATTTACTGAATAATTCAACTTTGCACATGAAATGGTCAGTTGCAATTAAATTTAATGAAAATGTAAGTAAAAAGGCAACCAGTTTGGGCAGTCAGTATTGTCACAACACTGTTTATTTTGTGTTGTGCATAGATTCAATCGCTTCACTGCTCCAGGCAGTTTGGCCAGGTGGTGCTAAATCTGAGGGTAGTTGTCTGAAACAGGTTCTTCTAGTTTTTTTATTTATTTATTTTTATCCTGCACAAGCATTTTCATTTTGATTATAATGAATAAAAGCATGCAGAGTGGCAGCCAAAGGCAGCTAGTAGTTGTACATCTGTTGCTATCTTAATCCCCTCCATGGTGACGTCACTGCGAACGGCTGCAGGATATAACAGCTGACTGATCTGAGTCTGGAATCGCAATTTGCTTTATTCCTAATGTAATTTTCTGCCTCGTTTTGCGTTTTTTAATTTTGCTTTTTACAAGCAGTGATGCAGAGGACACCACCCATCACTGTTCTCTCTTTGTGTGTGTGTGTGTGTGTGTGTGTGTGTGTGTAGTCTTAACCTTGTCGTAGGACTGTGGAGTTGCTGTTAATCTCTCCTTTAGTCCAGGAAGTAGGTCAAATGGCACAGTCTGCCGCCACGCCACACAACTCACCCTCTGACAGAACAAAGAGCGGTCCAGAACGCACAAGACGGCGTGAGAGAGCCTCGCTTTATCTCTCAAATTGAACTTTAATTGCAATTTTAACTGTTTTTCATCTTATTACCACGCTTTGCATCTACAAGTGGCTGCTCAGGGACGGCGCAATCCAAATTAACTCTGCCGCTCTCTGCTTTTTTTTTTTATAATTAAAATGAGCAAATCAGATGAAGGCGAGCCAGAGAAGGATTTAAGGAAACAGTGCCCTGATTTTAATTATTGATTAAAAAAGAAAAAAAGGAGTTGTTTAATCTGTCTTGCTTTATTGTCAGGAAACTTTACAAACTTCCTGCCTTCTTTGGGCGTTTTAATTTAGTAAGAGTGACAACGAGGCAGGCTCGGCCCCCTGGGTGTGTAATCCCCTGATCTCCTGAAGATGACACAGTAAGATGCTGTTGTTCTCCTGCTCACACCGGCGCAGCCTGATCCCCACGCAGCTCAGGCAGCATCACTTCTTATTTCAGACCACCAAGTTTCTTGTTTTTTCTTTCCCGCTCGTATTGTTTCTCTTTTTCCCCCTGAATGAGGCAGCTGTGTTTAACAGGAGCGAAAAGCTGAGGAGTTTTCATCAGTGGCTCATTGTGGCCCCCTTCAGGAACATAAGTATGTTTTCCTGCTTTCTTTCTTGACTTGCATTTCTAGTTATTTATTTGGTACATTTTGAGTTTTTAAAATAGACGTCATGCTAAGGAACAGCCTTAAAAATTGTTTAAATTCAATTAGGTGTTTTCAAGGTTTGGAAAGTGCTTAATTTCTGTAAAAAGTCCTTGAAAGTGATTCATATTCAAACTGAACAGTTTGGTAATAAAGTGCCAACGTTAATCAAACTGTTAACGTTTGATTAACAGCCTAAATTTGGAAAATGTTATTTACAGTTAAAACCAGATATTTTCATAAATCTAAATAAAGGCATATATTTTTTGACTGCTTGAAGTTAAATCAGACTAAACTTTTCTTGTTTTACGTCAGATATAATTACTAAAATAATTTCTATTTACTAAATTCGAGAAAATTTGTAACGTCTTTTATGCTGTTTCAAATTCAGAAATACTTTATTGATCCCAAAGATAAATTAAATATTGTTGTAACTCTTCAGAGTTATTGTAGATAGATACACGATTTGTTCGGATTGTTTCAATGTAATAAATATTTATGGCTTAATAACTTATTTGTCTGTATATTTGAAATAAAAGTTGTCTTATATTTTATACATTAAGCAAAGTTGTTATAATTGTAGGATTTTTTGTTAAATTAGTGTTTTGTTCTCAGACCAGTAGGGTGCATGTGAGACATTACAAAACATAACGTTTTGTTATATTTTAGTTTATTTTGTCTTTGCTATGTAGAATACTATAGTAAGACATTATTAACAGTAATAAATGTTATATAATAGTCAGTTAAAACTGTCTTTATAGTTAGTTTGTGTTGTTTTTATCTCTAAAGTCTGGTGTTGGAAAAAGTTTTGAAAAGTGCTTAGCAAAGTGTTTAGGCCATCAGATCATATATTTAGTTTATTTCAAAGTTTTTTTTCTCTTTTTGTAATTGTAATTGATATTGTTCGATATTGAAGTTGGCACTGATGCAAGAAATAACATTACAAAGGCTCATTTGGGAAGGCGCCTCGTAAAAATGGAAATGAACGACAGAATTAAGCAAATGCATGCTGAAGTATCAATAATCTACTGAGAGGAATTAAATTAAAAGCTAACGTCGGTCAGAGCCAAAGTGACGTCGGTCTAATGGACTTGTGTGCTAATGCTGAGGCAGACTGTGAGGTACTGGGAGGCAGGGACTGGTTTCCAATATTAGTATCAGTAATCCCAGTATGAAGTCTTTCTACACGTCTGTTAAGCATCCAGCTTCAGGCTGGACTACTGAGCCAATAGAGAGGCTAATTTACTATTTTAGAGACCTAAAATCTGACCTTACAACTTTGTTTCCAGACTCTCAGACAAGATCAGCACGAATGTTTTGGAAACAGGTATTTTTTACTCCATTTGCACCTGCTGTTCTTAACCTAAAAGGATTTTGAGGAGGAAAAACTCATATTTCTTAATGACTCAGTTTGATTGAGGAACAAAGTTGCAACATTTGTTGCATTTTCAGCTGCTACAGTTTGCTTTCACACCTCACTGTATGGAACTGAACCAAACCTTTTGAGAAACCTGTTCCCCTCCTCGCCTGTGGTGGCGCTGCACCAAGGACTGCTGAAGAAACCAACAGGAAAACCTCTGAAGAAGACACTTTCTTCTTCGCAAAATGTAGACAAAAGTGGAGTAGCATCAGATTGCTGTAGGATTTCTCTTTTGTCCTTGGTAAAACACTACGAGTCATTTCTCCCACTAGTGCCGTACTCTCGGGTTTGTTTTGATTGTAATTACCCAGAATGCCCTGCTTTGTAGTCCACTTCTGACTTTTGGAAAGGTCTCCAGTCCATTCACATATTTATTCGAACAGATTTCACTTCAACCGAACACCTTGCAACATATTTGCAAGGTGTTTGCAAATATGTTGCAGTAGTCAGAGCTCTTATTATTAAATTGTTTGATATATTCAAGCAGCACATAAATGTATAAAAATCTGCTAAAATTCCTCAGCAAAGCATGAATTAGGTTTTAAAAAATATTCCATCTACTTCTTTAAATATATAATCTCATTGAGATGGAAATAATTGGTTGTTTAAAATAAAACCGACTGATTTCCGACAATTTAATAGCTCTCTGAGGACTATGATGTTAAATAAGACTTTAAATGTAAATTTCAAAGTGCTACAAAGGACAATAAAAGCATTAACAACAAAAACTCATTTAAAATTCCAGAAGATCTTAAGAATAGGTATATTCTCAGTTCTTTTTTGAATGAAACGTTTGGATAACATCCTTCCTGTAAAATGTAAAATATATCAGCAGCAGTTTGAATCAATTATGTTTTTCTGATTAAATGGAAAAAATGAAACCTAATTTTAAAATGAACGACCAAAAAAATGGGGTATTGTTACACAGTGAGAATATCGGGTTGTACCTCGACTTCGATGAAATTCAGAGTAAATTATAAACCTCTTTTCTCTCTTCATTCATAGAGTTTTTTTGCGGGTTTCGGCTTCGTCACCCCTTTGTTTTACTTTCCTATCCATTCTTTCATAATCGCAGTTTGAATTTTGCAGATGTGCCCTTGGATGATTCAGAACCAAAGTCGCAGTCTGAAGGCTGGCTGCGCCTTCATCTCCTCCATGAAAGACATTTCTAATCGTCTGACTCAGAGATAAGAAACATCATCATTCAACTTATCCTAATGTTCTCCCTGCAGCCTGTCCGCCGGCCCGTCTGTGGCCTTTTAGTCAGCACAGGGTTGGTTGTTTTTGCGTTTTGTGTGCGGTTGATCCTGGCAGACAGTTGTAGACAGTTCTTTGTAATTACCTCTTCAATCCCTTCCTCACCCATGTTGCAAGGGATCAGAGTGTGTGGCGCCTACAGGGACAGGCGAGGAAGACGAAGATGTCAATAATCCATTCTGTCCCCCCACTGACATGTCATTTATATATATAACTCCAATGAGGGTGCATGGATAATGATTCCCTGCCTCGCACCATATCAGCTGGAGAGATACTGTGTGTCCTGAGGGAAGGAGAAGAATTACACACAAGTTTGTTATCAGATCTTTAATTAGACACAAAGACTTGCAGTTTTAGTTATTTTTTTGGGTTAAATTTGAGTTGCACATAATTAGAGGGGTAAATATATTTTTAGAAATAAGAGGTGCAGGAATTACATGAGAAAACATGAACAGGAATGCACTTTGCACTGCAAAACACAAAATATTTTTGGTCTTGTTTTTATAGTGTAATGTCCGATTACATGGGAAATAAAGCAAAACTAACACTGGAGCCGTCACAATAAATTAATTAATCACATGATAAATTGAAATGAGATGCATCATTTATCGTTTTTCTACTAAAACTGAATGAAAAATGTCTTTAAACAAGTGTTTTGGTCCAACTAGACCTTTTTTCTGAAGGAGCGTTTTGTTTACAGAGATTTCATAATTCATTTCATTTGTTGTCTCTGTTGTTTTTTTAAATTTATTTTGGATATTCAAAATGTCTTCCAGTTCCAGTGTGATCTGGTGATCTATTCAATTCAAAGGCTTTTATGGATTGATATATATAATTGGGAAAATGAACTGCAAAGCATGAATGAATCGATATTTTTACCTACACCGATTGCAGAGCAGGAACTTGGCAGGTATAAGCCCAGATAAATTAGTGCTAGCTTTAAGTGCACTTATCTGGGCCTGTACTTTATTTAACTTTATTTATAAAGCACATTTCAGCAACAAGGCAGTTCAAAGTGCTTTCCATGAATTAGAAATAAATTAAACCAAAAGAAAAAAGTAATAATCTAAAAATGTGAATGTTGGTTGGTTCTCCATGTTTGATTCTTGTTTGCTGTAAGTACAAAACTAAATGTTGGTTCCAGGTGTTCTGGGTTGCTAAGTAGATGGTACTTTCTAAGTTTGTTCTACAGGTAAGTAAGGAAATTTAATTTATATTTCACAAAAATAGTAAATGAAAATAGTGACTCATCAGTGCTTTGAAGTTCATTTTCCCAATTAAATATCTAAGTTATCTGAGCTTATAGTTACCAAGTTCCCACTCGACAATCAGTGTAAGTAAAAATATTATGCTAGCAAGTGCTAGCGTTACCTTTCAACTAGGAGAGCACCGATTGCAGTTTTCTGGCTGATCACCGATTACCGATCTTTTAAAAAGCTTAACCTGCCGACTCCGATTTTGGCCAACACCAGTGTTTTTGTCTGAAATGTTGCTCGATATAGCTAGATTTAATAGTAGCTATATTAAATGTAACAATAGTGACCCACTATTAACAACAGTGGGTCACTATTGTTAATTGTAAACGTGCAGAAATAATTTGGTGGGCTGGCCTGTAAGTCAAACCTTTCTCACCGGACAGCAAAAGAGGACAGTGGTTGATTCTTAGACCTTTGCCAAGCTAAATAAGATCGGTGGATAAGATTGGCTTCTCCAATCTTCCAAAGTTAAGGAAATCAGAACCGATAAATCGGTGCACCCCTACATTCAACCAACAGCCACAGTGTGGCTCACTTTGAGTCCACTTGTGCTTCTGTATCAAAGAATATTGATGCTGTTCTGTTTGTGCTTTTGACCTAAACATCAAGCACCCTAATATTTAAAATAAAATCCTGTAATGTGAAAATCTGTGGAAATGTTTGAGGCAGGAAGAATCCTAATATCAAAGCGCTGGACAAATTTAACTCAGGCTTGTGGAGGTTTTGGCGAGAAACGGACTGCGAGTGCTGGGCTAACCGCTGGCAGAAGCCCAGAGGGCAAACAGCCAAAGCTGATTGCAAAGTAAACACACTTTGTGTTGCAGGGGGAACAGGACAGAGTGATGGAGGAGCTGTCCAGAGTTTGGAGTCTCCTACCTGTGAGAGCTCGCTGCAGTGTGTGAAAACTGTTTCCCGTCTTAAGCGTGTGTGTGTTTGTGTGTGGGTTGCATGCTCAGTGCAGTCCTGCATGTGTCATTGTGGCTGCGAGAGCTGCTCCCAGGACAGCAGTGCATTAATCACAGGTTTTATAGGGTAGCCGGGTGTGACTTCATCCTGCTGGACACACACACACACAGACAGACGTCACATGTGGTCCTCTGGGGAAGGACGGAGATTTGTCTTTACTTTGGAGCGATTCTGTCTGAAGGAAAGGCAGGATGTGTTTCAAGGTCACAATGGTTGCTCTCCATTTCCAATTTGCAAATTAAAACTACTCCAGTAGCTTAATGGGAAACATAAAAATATGATATATTTCACACTGCATGCCTGTGCTTGCATACAGCTGTGTGGAGATCTGCAGTGTTGAAATGAAGCGGTGAAGAAAAGATCCTATGTTGTGCAGGATGCCTCACCCTCGCCGCTTTCTTCCAGGCCAAGGTCAATGTGAATTAATTATGATGACAGATCGTTGATCATCTAAGTGCTCCACCTTTGGAACGGTGATAGAAACACTTTAAGACTTTCCCAGCGCCTCATTAATATTTGATCCACTTCGTATTGATCTGTTCATTATAAGGAGGCCTTGGTAAATGCTTGCTATTATTATACAAAAGGGCAAAGTTTGGTTTAGTAGTGGCTGCTCTGTTGAAAACAAATGAAAAACCTGACTTTAAATAATGCCATTTTGGCTTAACTGAGTGTAATTTTTACATTTTTGCATAATTTGTCAAAACTTGATTATTTATATTTTGCTGATCTGCAGTTTGTCTGAACGTTGAGCTCAGATTGATGACCTTTGATTGGAGGAGAGGGGTTTGATTACCCGATACATCATCCATGCCACAGCTGATTTTATATGTAGCTCATCGCTCTGGTGTTTGACATTGTCTCCTTTATCACAGGTACGACGAGGCAACCCAGAGACGGGGAAATCTCAGGGGTAGACTACAACTTTGTCTCCATTGAGGAGTTTTTCTCCTTGGAAGAGTCCGGAGCTCTGCTGGAAAGTGGGAAATTCAAAGGTTAGGGTAAAAAGATCTGAAATTTTCTCTTTTGCAACAACGTTTACAGATTACAGGGATTCAGATCCAAGGAAAAGTGTTATTTTGCTGAAACCACATTTTAAAAAATGGAGCAACAGTTAGCCAAAATATGATTTAACACCAGGGGAAGATATATATTTGGCAGATTAGATTTCTTCTTTATCAAATTTGATTAATTTCCTGTTGTATTACACTGCAAATACAAAATCTTACCGAGTTTTTTAGGCCTACACTGCAAATGTATTACCAAGTATCCTAGTATTTTTGTCTAGTTTCTAGTGTAAATCATAAAAAACTAGAAATAAGACAAAACTATCTTAGAAGCAATGTTTTAGCAAGATATAGAGACTTATTTTAAGTAAATAAATCCTTAATATTGATTAAAAAGTGCTTGTTCTATTGGCAAATTTAACTTAAAACAAGACATTTTTCCCATGTTATAAGTTAATTTATCTGCCAATAGAACAAGCACTTTGTCATCAATATTAAGGCATTATTGGCTTAAAACAAGGTCCTACATTTTGCTGAAAAGTTACTTGTAAGTTAGTTTTGCTTTACTTAAATTTTATGAAGATGTTTGCACTAGAAACTAGATCAAATATACTTGGTGATATTTTGTGTTTTTGCAGTGAATAAGATAAATTTGATACAAATAACATAATTATTATATTAAAATTTTTTAATTAACCCAAATAACACTATTTCTCTATATATCAAATGTTGTTGATTGATTATCTGTATAAAATTACCAAATAAACACAATAACAACTGAGATTCACAGAGTCAGCAATTGCCAGCTAATCAAAATCCATTCGTCGGCATATATTTCTGACATCAGGTGCTGCTCAGCTCATATTTCGGTTCTCCTGCGAGGGTCAGAGCCCTGCCTCTGATTAAAAAACCTCCATACATTACCATCCATAATTTATGCGTTTAATGGGACCAATAAATGTCATCCTCACCTGTCTCACATCTGACATTGACATGCACATTGCTATCGGTGTCAGCAGTATCAGCCGCGCTGTAGCCTCCAGAAGCTGCAGTAAATGGTGACGGCTGGTGACCTTGCTGTTTAGCTCGCTAATCTAATATTTCCCCTCAACCCATTTGTATCCCTATGAGCCAAATGGGAGGAAGGTGGGGGTGGTACAGATAATGCCATTTTGTTTTTAGAGGTGGGAGCAGATGGCTATAACAAAAACAGTGTACCGTCCCAGGGGATGGATAATGTACGTGTAATACTTCTATGTTCGTCTCAGCTCCTGCAAGTAGATTTCACGCCAAACACACTCAAGTTTTCTGCATTTATTCAAACAAAAGAGGAAATCAAAAAATCAGTTACAGACAGCAGCAGAAAGAGTGGCAGCTAATTGTGATCGTATAGTGGTATTTAACATAAATGTACATTATTAATGCACATAACGAATCTCATCTTTAAAATAAATAGCAATGAATATATATTTTTATTACAGGAAATAAATTCACAAGTGTAAAAACTATCACACAACTGACAACAGAAACTTAACTTTGTACCAAAAATTAAAACATACCTAACAAAAGTAGAAATTAAGTTTTTAAGTGGTGTACCTCAGTCCAACAGCTTTTGCCACTACACATTAAATAAAATCAAATAATAAAAAAAAAAAACCCTGAACAAACTACAGAGCAATAGCTCCCAATGAGGAGTTAGCAGGAGGTAACAGCCGTTTGAAAGGCAGTTAGCAGCAGTTATGCAGTTGTAAAATTAAACATAGCTAAAATGTACAACGTTAATAACGATTAAAAACATATGCATAATGTGGTAAAGTTGCTCAGGAAACACTGTATATGATCAGATTTGCCTAAAACAAATTATATTATATTTTAACATGTATTAAAATACAACATTTGTAAAGAAAACACAGAGTAACAGAAAAAAGGGGGAGGAGCTGTTGGTTACTGGTTGCTATGGTAATCACCAACTGCCAAGAGCAGCGCAACGTAACGTAATACACCGATAAAAATGTCTGGAGAAACATCTACTTTACTGAATAAAATCAATTCAAATAATAAATAAACAAATTTTGACAAACTTCTCATCTGTAATATTGTTAAAATAAAACCCTGTAACATACGTACACGCTGTATTCTGTATGTGTATGTATAATTGCTTAAGAATACAAAGTGTTGTGGATTCAAACCATTACGTTATGTCACTTTCTTGTTTCTTAACCAGCTTTGATTTGCAACAATACCTGATTTGTCCCAACATCCCCGAAATATATATTTTTACAACAGATTCATGTGCTTGTTTTAAAGCGAGGTTTTCTTGTCCTGCCCTTATTTATTACAGGGAATTACTACGGCACACCTCGTCCTGTTCACATAGGTCCAGAGAGTCCCCCCATCACCTACCAGGAACACCGTAACCTGCTCAGAAACTTCCGCACACGCAGCAAATCCCTCAGCAACCTGGAAAAGGCTGCAGACGAAGGCAGGAACAACGAGGACGACTTAGGCAAGTGTTGCAAAGCTAGATTATTCCATAAGTACTACTGTAAAGAATACAGAGGCTAATCAATTCTTCACTTTGCACAACTCGATAAGTCGCATTTTATTGTTCAGAGCTCAAAAATATGAGTACAGAAGATATTGTTTGTTGCATAGCTCTGCACAGTATCCAGTGTTCCTCAATCTATAGCTCGAGTCTGATCCCCAAATTAATCAATCATTAGCACAATTAGTATGCTGAAAAGTCTCGGTGGAGCTGTGGCCTCATTGATTGCTGGATCACCTCCAAAGGAAGGTCGTTTTGTCTTAGGATCCCTAAAACAAGCAACGACTAAGCAGATAGGATAGAATTAAAACTGTGAGCCAAAGCATAAAAAACAGTGAAATTATGGTCAGAAGCTAGACTTACTGGAATAAATTTATTAAATTCACCTTGCCAAGAAATAAATTCAAATATATCGAGTTTTTGTCATCCAAAGAGCTTATAGTTATTTTTCATTTGTGACAGAATCAGAAGCTGATTAATCAAAAGTGCTGAAACAGATCCAGTTTTATAACTTTAGGAACAAACGGTCAATACAGAAAAATTTCACTGGATGTGAAAATCTTGCTTTTAAAATACAATGAAAGTAAAATTGTGGTTAAAAGAATTCATGGACAGCTATTAATGACTCAATAAATACCAGGATAAAACAGTCCTGTAGTTCCTACACTGCAAAAAACACAAAATTTTACAAAGTATTTTAGAATAGTTTCTTGTGCAAATATATTATTAGACTAGAAATAATCTTGTTTTAAGTTATTAACTTCATAATATTGATGTAATATGTATTGGCTATTAAAAACAACTTGGGAAAACAGCTCAATGTCCCTCACTTTCAGTGTCCGTCATGGCGCCTCCAATAATTAAGTGACGGAGTTGCTAAGCGTCAATTACGTCACAGACCTTCCTGTAACATTTCTAATATCACTTTTATTTAGTTGATTTCACTTTAAAAATTGTCACAGGAAGCTGCGTGGTCGGCTGCACAAACAGACAAGGATGCAAACCATTTTATTTAATAACTTTTAATGAGGAAAGATACGGCGGCGATGGATAGGAGTTGTTAATAATAATGAGTAGCAGCTGTCCATCACAATGCCTGTCAGGCCTCGGAGTAATCGCGGATTTGCAGCAAACACTTTATATGAGGTAAGAAGATTAACGTTCGTATACTTTATAAGTAAGTATGATTAGAAAGATGTCAAATATCACATTATGGAGAAGGTAGCCGTTGGTAACCATGGAGATAATTCCTCACTGTCATGTAGCCTAGCATGCAGGGAAAAAATTGGTTAGTTTCTCGACTTATGTACGTTTTTAAGTCTGATCTGGTGTTCAAGGAGAAATGCCGTTTATGACATAGTGTCAAAAATCATGTGGTGTGAATTCAGGAAAAGTTGGTAATTTGATCAACACGTCAGGAGTGAGAAGGTACGCTTCGGTTTCTAAGATAGCGGTTTCAAATTTGTGTAAATGCCTCCATCTATGAGCCCCAACCGGGTGTGTTATGTTCACAGACAAATTTGCTGGACTGGAACAAATTGAAGCCATGAATAAATTGACAAAAACAGCTTTGGAAAACAATTTTAGTTGCTCTGTTCAATACTCCCGATCCCTCACTTCCATCATGAGTCCACCAATAATTAAGTGACGTAGTTGCAAACTGTCAATACACCTAAGCACCATGACAGAGAGAAGTTTGACTGACCCAAACACCAGGTCATGTCTGCATGTTTGCAGGTAACAGTAGTCATCCCACTGTTGCCAACTCAGTGATTTTCTTGGCACAATTGGCAATATTTCAGACTAAAAAAGCGGAAGGTCATGTTTCTTAAACATGACCTTTTCTGGTCGATTAAAGATCAGCCAGAAAACTTCAACCTGTGCACCACTAATTACTGTTATATTTCTTGGAAATGGTCTCAAAACAACAATATTATTGTTTATCACAATGACTTGCGACAAAATTTGTTAAGGTGACAGGCCTAATTATGAGTCAAGAAGAGCATATAGGGTGAAGTAAAGAGAAGAAGCAGCATCACAGGGAGGTGGTTTTGGCAGGGAGGCGGGGAGGTTTGAGGCATTAAGCCAGACTGCTGCAGAAGGAGAAGGAGAGAGGGAGTGGGTGGAGAAAAATGCAGGCAGGCAGACGTCCAGATAATTACAAAGAAAGATAGCGCTCCATCCAAACAGTCAGGTAGGTTCGGCTGGCAGTCGGGACCAGCGGGGGTGAAGGCAGGACGGAGTCTGAAAAGAGAGTCGTCCAACACTCTGACCTCTGCTGAGTCATCTTTTCAAGTGTAACTTTGTGGGTGGATTGCTCGGCGGTACTTGTCATGTGCAGCAGGACTCTGGGTGGCCCCAGTGTCCGAGATCTCGCCGATCTATGTTGGAGCTGAAAGCTGAAGGACAGCTACAAGGACAGTTAAGGGGGGAAAAAATGCTGATTTTCATTCTGCTTGTTGTGTGACACGCATGGCCACACAGTCTTACTCCTCAGTGGGCGGACAGAAGTGGCAGAGATGCTGACTCTCCATGAGTTGTCAGAACAAACATCAATACATTTTGCTTGCAGAGGAACTTTTTGTTGTTGTTTGACATGTAAATGTTTGTGTTTTAACTTTTATCTTTCTCATTACAGGTGGCTCTGCAGGAGTAAGCATTCCTATTGGCCACCGGTCCCCCGGTCGGCCCCGGGCATCCAGCAGCGGAGGTGAGGGTCATGGCGTAGAGAATGGGATCATCGGCAGCAGAAGAGGTGTCAGAATCAGAGGCATGATGCCCGATCACTGGGAGCAGGCGTTCAGTGACCCTGGAGAATCACTTTACATCGGGTAAGTGTTCACCAAACAACCTGGCAAAGGAAAAGTCTAAAAAATATTCATTTATTTTACCTAAGGAATAAGACTAAAAGGGGCTTAGTTTGGCCTAAAGACTGTAAAGAACAGCATTTTAGTGACAATTGTTGTCTAAGTTGAAAGGTTATTTCTTATATTTTCTTAATCTATTCTAAATTTACACAAATCTTACCAAGTATTTTAGGTCCAGTTTCTAGTGCAAATATCTTAATGCATTTTAAATAAGGCAAAACTAATTTACAAGTAAGTTTTCCGAAAGAAATAGAAACATTGGTGAAAAACTACTAGTTCCACTTTTAACATGGGAAAAGTTAAATAATCTGCCAGTGGAGCTACTACTTTTTCATCAATATTGTTTTATTGACTTAAAACAAGCTCCTGTATCTTCCTTAAAAATCTAAAATATTTGTACAAGAAACTTAACCAAAAATACTTATGATTTTATGTTTTTGCAGTGTAGCAGATAATTTACATATTGAGAGACATGAGGTGGACAGGTGCAAATAAATGACAGTATCATTGTGTTATTGTGGTGTAACATTAAAATCTAGAAGATGTTTTGCTGTTCCAAGTTGAAGCATACATAAAAATCTTTAAGTCTTTTCAGAATTTCTCCTGATTTCTCTTCCTCATGCGCTTTTCTTTTCAGGTATTTTTATTGGATTTGGGTCTGAAGGATATAAATTAAAACTGAAGGAGGCTGATTTTTAATGTTATTATCTATTTCTTCCTGCTTAAAAACCATTTTGCAATTAATAAAGAAATTTATAAAGGTTTTAATATCAAATTTTATGGCACTTTGAAGATGCTATGATGCTTAGGCCTCTAAAAAGGTCAGATCTTGGAAGAGAAACAGGCCCACAGCATCACAGGTCTTCCTCCCTACCTAAGAGTAAACATGAGGGCATACTAGTCTTTTGTTTTAGATCTAACTCTTATACAATGTTTGTTGCCAAACAACAAAATTTTTGTTTTTGAACAATTCACACTGTGTAAATTTATCATCAGTGACACCTTTTTTATTTATTAGAACCTAATTTAGTTTTATTCTAGTTTTAATTTTAGATGAAATTTAAATGAAATTTACTGTAACTGAATTATAATGTCGCAGCGGAATGGATTTTTAAGTACAACAGATGTTTCAAAAGAGCTCAAGTCTTTTGGCTAAACTCACAAGTTAAATTTTTGCGTGATAACTTCATCAAACCTTAGTCATAATTTTGTCCTGCAGCATGAATAAGTAAATTCTGGGGATGATTTTATTTTTCAAGGAATGGGACTCAGAAAGTGAACAATAGATTAGCGAACAAACCGAAATATAAACAACTATTATTGAGTCAAATAACACAAATATATAAGAACTAATAAAACTAGAGAGTATGTAATCATAGATTTCACATCTAAAATACTGAAAATGTTGGACTATGAAAATCTCCCTTAAATCTCTCAGCACAGAGATGGTAATGCAATTCTAACATAACATGATTAATAATGGAACGATGTGAAAAACACTGAATTAACATGGCCTTCAGTAGTGAACACAGTATTTAGCATGCTATGCAGAAATGTTACATCACAGTTTTTTTAAATAAAGTCTTGTGTATTTTTAAATATATTATATACATGAATAGCCACCTATTTGTTTTTAAAACAC
Source organism: Alfaro cultratus (assembly GCA_903066825.1). NCBI lineage: Eukaryota > Metazoa > Chordata > Actinopteri > Cyprinodontiformes > Poeciliidae > Alfaro > Alfaro cultratus. Next base: position 35,032 of record CAEFZX010012962.1, on the reverse strand, counting down.
ACTGAGGCTGCTTTCTTATTACGCTTTCCCTTATTTCAATCATTCACCATCAAAAGTGAATGCTTAATCCTAACCTTGAACCAAAATAATAACATTTTACTCAAATATTGACCGTCACACCTTCCATCTCTTCAAATTTGTTATAAATCCAATTTGTTTTCCAAATTTATAGCAAGTCCTCTGTAAGTTTGTTCCTACCAGGATATAAAACCACTTTCACCCACACACTTGCACACATCCTGTTGTCTTCCTGGTCATTAGAAACACAGCATCCTTCCTCTCTTCTGGTGCGCTGAGCATGCAGCCGGGTTGATAACCATGGACAATTTGGCTGATCCAATGGAGCCTTGGGTGAATCACGAAGGAAAAGGGAGTGGATGCATATTAGTGTCTTTTTTTCTCTCAGAAATTCTTAAAACCAAGTAAGTTCAAGTAGTTAGTATTTAGATGGTTTTTTTCCCATTAGCAGTTTAGCCATCTGTTAGCTAGAGGTCGTGTTGTTGTCTTTGATTATTGTTTTGCCTTGAATCAAAGTAGTTTTGTTTTGGTTTAGCAGCAGGAATGTAGAATAGAAACATATGATTTCAATTAATTATTATAAAATCGGAACACAGATGTATTTGGAATGTAAAAAAACGGTAAAACATTATCTAAAATAAAGTTTAAGGGTTTAGGAAGGAAATTATTATTATTATTATTTTAAGTTTTCCATGAATAGCTGGAGTATGATTCACTGTAGTTCCACATAGTGAAATGTAGTCAATAACATAATGAAAAATAACAATAATTATATTGTAATTGGATCTCTGGATGCTAAAGTTTTGAGTGGGACAGTTGTGGTGCAAACTGAAGGACCTGTTTGTTGATTCTGGTGAAAATGAGTTCTGTTGTCCTCCCCACATGGTGGACTGGTATCAGTTTATAATTTTCTGGGAGAATTATCATCAATGCAACAAGTTTCCCATATTATCAGTCAAATAATATGCCAGTAGAACTAGTATATTTTCATGAATATTAAGTAATTATTACTTATAATAAACTCCATCTTACTGAAAAGCTACTTGTTTTATTACAACAGTACAAAAATATTTTTGCACTATAAACTAGACCAAAAATACTTTGTAAGATTTTGCAGTGAAAGCACAAAAATACAAAATGTAATTTGCATAAATGGACAGATGTATTTTTATAACAAGAAACTCATATTCTTACATGTGTGTCTTTCGGGTGTTATTTTCTATATTCTCAATTTTTTGAGTTTTTTTCAATACATGACCTTTAACCCCAAGTTTCCTAGCAATTCATATATTTGAGTATTTGTGCTTTTGTGAGTGCGATTGGATGAATGTTTCTCCTTTTGCCCAATAACTGCTAGGGATTGGCATCAACTAACGCTCTCATTCTTTGGTTACCTAGCAACAACCTGTGGAGTAACTGCCACAGCAGCAGTTTAAAGTTCCTACACTTTCCCTCCTCATAACTCCTTAAAATAAATAAATTGTGGAGTGAAAACTGTGGATAAAACAGGAAAGGTCACGTCAGTAGCTTGGCAGTATTTCAGGTGTTTAAAACCCAAAAACTAATCAATAATTATCAATATCAATCGATATGAAACATTTATATCGTGATACTTTTTTCAGCCATGTTGTCCAGCCCTTCCTTGTCTTTGACTTAAATTCAAAAATACTTTATTGATCCCAGTTGCAAATTAAATATTGTTGTAACTCATATTAATTAAAATTCATTGGGCATTTTTGCCAGGTAAAAACTATTTTTGTCATTTATTCAGTATCATAATTTGACTAAAATTGGTGGCCCTTGTTCTGCCCGTTTTCCTACCCAAGGCGCAGCCCGAGGAGGACCAGCTGGCTGGGCCCTCGTCCCTCAAGCAGAGAGACCAACTACAAAAATGAATGTGAGCGTCTTTGTTTCTTCTTTGTTTTCCTTTCCTGCCCCTTCTCTCTCACCATGCAATTATCAGCGCATGATCAACATATTTAACAGTTGAACATGCTAAATGAGGCCACAAATTTGTCATGCACGGAAGCCGCAGACACAGCAGGCTTGTTAGAGTCAAATGAGATAGAATGAGCTTTTGGACGAACAGTGGCATGTAAGTGATTAACGCCTAAAGCTCTGAGCTGCTGGAGAGCAGCCAGACCTGCTGCACAGGCTGGCAGGGTCAACATGGAGAGAACATGTGACTGGCATCCATGTAATCTGCACGTTTCAAATAAAAATGTCATTCATGATGTCTGTGATCACAGCAACATTAAAAAAAGGAACAGATTCAAACGCATTGATTTGCTTCCATCTGCTCAGTCAGGTGTAATTCTCTTTCTTTACCAGCAGAAGGCAATATTGCATTCATTTTGATCTGCGTGTTAAAGGGATTTTGATGATTTTTATGATCTGTTGCTGTAATATCACACATGTCTAGATAAAGACAACACATGCTTACATTATAAGAGATGAACTAGGGGAATACGCTCAATCTAAAACACGTTTTGCAGATTTTTCTGATGTGATGTAACATTTAAAAATAAATAAAAAAATGACCTACATGACTCTGCAGAGCTTGGTAAAGCAAATGGATTATGTTGCCAAATTTAACTTAGCAGACAGTCAGTAATGGATTCTGCTTTTAAAGCAATCTCTCCGCCATATGCTTTGGATTGTGTAGCATTTCGTTAAAAGCCATCTGGCGATTGGTTCGGACTGTTAAACTCCTTTTTTCCTCCCTACTACTAAAACCCGCCACTTCCAAGCATTTAGTTGTGTATGAAAAACCTTGGACTGTTTCCACTTTTTTTCTCTCCTGTCTGGTGTGCTTCTCTCATTAATCAATCTTCTTTATCTTTTTTGTGTTTTTCTCTTCGCTTTGTTGATCATCAGGGTTCACGGACCTGCCTGAGGATCTCAGGGGTTTCCCTGTCCATGCACACTTGATCAAGGGCTCCAGAGGGTTTGGTTTCAACATAGTCGGAGGCAGCCGGCCAAGAGAGTTTCTCCAGGTCTACAGTGTGACGGCAAGTGGCCCCTCCACTCTAAAGACAGGTAAAACCTTTAGAAATGAAAATAACCTTATCTGTTTAGTTCTGGATTCCAAATTGTATTGTTTTCAATCACTGTAGAAAAAAGAGATTTTTGCTTGTATTTGTAGAAAATTTTGACCTGTTTACTACTGAGGTCTACAAAAAGCTATACCAGCAATTTGAATCGCAGCATGTTCAGTTACACAAAGACAAAGAGAGCCGGAAAAGAAAAAAAACAAATAATCTTTGCAATACATTGTCTTCCTGGCATCTGAGAAAATCTTGATCTCTCTCACTCTTTTACAGCCTGTACAAACTGTAGACTTACAGTTTGTCATAGTTTGTCAACCTGTCATAGAAAATACAGTTTTCTTTAATTCTATGGCTTTTTTTAATTACACCTCAGTGAATTTGAACATGACTAACTTTGAGAGTTATTTTTAGTCTGTAACATCATCCACACTGAAGAGTATTGTCAGCTTAAACTTGTGGTATTTGAGAAATATTATTTGTTTTGTGAAAGCTATTGAATTGTCATATCTGCAGACTGTATCTATTATTACTTAAGTCAAGGAAATGTTTTGGTGTAGGGCAGGACGACATGCTTGAAAAACGTATCACGATATTAGGATTTTATATCAGTCGATATCGATAATTATGATTTAGTTTTGTGTTGAAATATCTGAAATATTAGCACAAATATTTTATCCACAAATTCCTTTTGAGATGTTCTAGTCATTTTTTCCTGTCTCTCCACGCCGTTCTTTCTTATTCTTAAGCAGTTATGAGGCACGATAGCAAAACCTTACACTGCTGCTGCACAAGTTACTCAAGAGATCGTTGCTAGGTAACCACAGAATGAGTGAGTTGCTAGGTAACCATAGAATGAGTGAGTTGCTAGGTAACCACAGAATGAGTGAGTTGCTAGGTAACCACAGAATGAGTGAGTTGCTAGGTAACCAGAGCGCAGCGAGTGAGTTGATTCCAAAAACCTTGCTTAGCTGACATTGAGCAGCTAAAGTTTTCCTTCTGCCTATATCCCCCAGAATGCTGTGCAGTTCTGGATTTATTGAAATTATTATACATTTAATCAAACGTATTTTCAGTTAGTACTGTATGTATCAGTCTGTAATTGAAGTGTTTTCAAATCTTTTCCTCACCTGCAGCTCCACATCTTTATTTTTACATACAAGAGAAAGTGTAGATAAAACCCTCTAATCCTGGTGGCTAGTAATCCATAATCTTGCTATCATAACACTTGCAAATACAGTGGCGCACATCCTGTTTACAGACTGTCACGCAAATTCTCACAGAGGGAGCTATTACCGCTCCAGGAGGCCAGAGCACAGGCTGATCTAGTTCATATTTGTTAAATAGGCTGGTTTAGGCAGATTACTTTTTCGGATTAGTCTGCAAGCGCACAGATGAATTTTATAAGCAAACACAGAGAAAACGAATGAGGACGAATGTCTCTGCACTTTGCATGTTCAATGTTGGGCACAAATCAGACTTGACTATTGATTATTGATACTTGATATTGTACACAAGACGACAGTATGGACAAACAGATGAGATCCTTAATGCAGGCATCCAACAACGGAAGTCTGCATCTGGCAACATTTAGTTTGATTTTATGTCAGAAATTTTCAAAATGCGAAGGATCCTGCAGTCAGAAAGTAAAGCACCTCGACCCGGAAGTTCAGCCTAAATGGTTCTGGATGGTTTCTTTGGTTCTAGTTTTACCGTCCCATTAGTTCTCAGGTAAATGGGCATAGCATTTCCTCTTCCTCTTTTCCTAGGAGAGTGCCGACCGTCCCATGAACCTGAAGCTTTTCAGCAATGAAACTGCTTGGAGATGTTATTGTACCTTTAGCTTCTCAGACAGCGCTCACCTTTCAGCATTTTAGTTCCTTTGAAATAAACTGAATCTGATGAAAGTCTTAAAGACACCAGTGGTACTAGTCAAAAGTAAAGAATTTAAAACGTGACTGTTACGCTACTATTAGCTGTCTTTCTAGGCTAATCATGAATAAGTTCATTCTATTTTTAGGATACGTTTCCAACATAAACAACAGTTTAGTTCTTTTCACAATTTTATTTGTTTACTCTTACCTACAAAAGACCAGAGTTTGGATAGTAACTAGTTACATTTACTTTAGTAACTTTTTGAAAAACTATTTTAGGAGTATTTTTACTATGCTGTACTTCTTACTTTTACTTGAGTAATTTTATCATGAAGTATTGCTACTCTTTAGTAAAATGTTTGGATCACCAGACACAAACACTCACCTGCATTTTTTATTGAAAGAAATTAATTTTGAAAATATTTTAATTTGCCTGATGTTATATTATAATTATGTTATTTGAATAATTTTCTTTTGGGTCCTCAAAATACCAACTTTCCACATAATTCTTCATATTGTTCTGTCTGATTATGTAGTTTTTAAATCTTAAATGATTGATATTTTGATCAGTATTTTATTCGAGTGGATGGCAAATTTTTTTACTTTTACTAAAGTGAAAATATGTTGAAGTAGTGCTGCTCTTACTTGAATGTAATTTTTGGGCCCTCTACCCAACTCTGTAAAGGACATTCTGGTATACATTACACATAAACCCTGTACAAGATAGGGTAACAATCACATTTCAAAATTTTCCCAAAATATTACATAAAATAAAAAGTAATAATAATGTTTGTTACATATTAATCTGTGTTTTGTTTTGACTTCATCAGCGGACATACTTGTGTACATCAACGATGCTTGTGTGTTGGGAATGTCTCACAAAGAGGCGGTAGAGATGCTCAAATCAGTGCCTGTGGGCCACAGCATAGACATAGAGGTGAGAAGAGGGTATCCGATGCTCTACAACCCGGACGGTCGCCCCAAGCAGACGTCACCAAGGTTACTGGATGCTGAGGACCACCATGTCACGCCTACCACCACCCAACCACAACCTCTTCACCAGCTACCTCGCCTTTCAACACCTTCACCACAGAGCCAGCTGTTTAACGGCTACCACAGCGACAGAGGCTACGTGGAGCACGGCGTGACCCTAGATGCCAATGGAAATGCCACATCGTACGCATCCAGACTGCCTCCGCCGTACAGACGCTCCAGTGTGAGCAACGCTGCACCGTTCTCCCCAGTTCGGCCACCGCGGTCACACAGGAACTTAGCCAGGCTGCAGTCGCTGGACCCGACGCTAGCCAGCCAGAGCGACAGTGAGGTTGTTTCTGCGGTTGGTTCACACAGGTAAGAACCCAAACTTCACCTTTTCAGATGCTGTGATTACACTTTACATGCAAAATTGTATTTAATTGAAGATAGTAAGTTGACTTAAATCAGTTTGAGTAAGTTACTTGGTATTTCCAACTCTCTATTTAAGTTGGATTAATTTAGAAAACGTAAGTTTTTGATGATGGTGTGTTTGGCTCAATACTTCATGCATCCAAGTACAAATGCTTTACTTGAGTTTTTTTATACTCTGGAGGCAGTAATTTATCTAATCTGACTCATAATAAAGAGATAATCCCGGTGTTATCATGAACAGGAGCGCAGAAAACCAGAACATTTATGTATCATTTTATCTTAGTCCAGGCTACATTCAACTAACTTGATGTTTTTTTAAGCTAGGCTACATTCAACTAACTTAATGTGTTTTTTTGTTTGTTTGTTTGTTTGTTTTTTGGCCCATTAATCAATTAATTGCATTTTTTCTACATGCAAAAGTCCAAAGCCACAAGCTTTGTTTTGTGTTTTTGGTATTCTTGTAAAACTGACACACAAGTGACACCTGCAAACGTCAGTGATGGCCGATAGCAAGAGTGAATTCATCTTTACAGAGTATTTTTTAATACATTATTAGTTTAAAATATTTGATGTAATTAATAATTCTGTGAAGTGGGAGAGAGGGTTGCTGCAGTAAAGCACTACCCGCATATGGAGGTCTTAGTCACAGGTTCGAGTCCCAGATTGATGACCTTTGCTTGCTGCATGTCTTCCTCCTCTCTCATTACGCACTTTCCTGTCTGTCCTCTCTCAAGTAAAGGCCACTAGAGCCAATAAAACCTTTATAAAAAGAATTGGGAGAAAGATAAAGGTCAAGGACTCAATCAAACTAATTTATTTTAAGTTACATGAACAGTTATTTTTTGTGGGTTGTACTACCTGATTTGCTTTCTGCATTTTTTTGACTCTATGAGTTTGCATGTGTTTTTTAAGTAAGGTGTAGTTCAGTGTTGACTTTGCCTCCTTCTCTTTCTCCTCAGGGCGTCAATGATACGAAATCACAACAATAACTCCCTTACGACACCGCAGCATCATTTACGTTATGGAACGTCGAAGTCATCCGAAAGCGACTTATCCACCTGCACCATACCGGGGACCAGGCTGCCGCTCCCGGAGTCACCGCGGAGGCCGTCGTCTTCCTCCGGCGGGCCCCGCAGCGCTCACTCCCACCTTTTCAGACCACAGACCTCCCATCTCAGACCACCGCCCACCAGAGAAAGCCCCCACCACCACGGCGTCAATGGTTTCCATGGCAACACCAGCCCCACCGCCAGTCCCAGCAGCGTTTCCTCTCCTGGCGCGATGAGTGTGGGCAGCGGGTTCGGGGGATTCACCGGAGGGGAACTTGTTCCAGTGGCCTTGGCGCAAACCGAAGGAGACAGGGGCCTCGGGTTCAGCCTGATGGCTGGTGGTTCTGGAAGCAGGTTGACCGTGGTGGAGAGAGTCTTTGACAGAAAGCAGTGCAACTCCCTGCAGCCAGGGGACGCTGTTGTCAAGATCAACGGAGCTGACGTCCAGTGTCTCAGCCTCGTTCAGGTAATAAATAAAATAATTATTTTAACCAGGGCTGGACAATATGGCTGAAAACCATTTTGCAACATCAGGATTTCATATCCGTCAATAGTAATAATTATTTGTCCATTTTCTGCTTTAAATGTCTGAAATGATGCCGAACTGGTGGTGTGACCACAGTTCTAACTCCTCGACGTTTCTTTCATTTTTAAGCAGTGATGAGGCACAGTGAATCTGAAACTGCTCCTTCGCAAGTGACTCAACAGGCTGTTGCTAGGTAACCGAAGTTGGGGGAACTTGAAACTGCTTGATCCCAGCATGTTGTTGCTAGGTAACCAACGAGGGAGTGAGTTGGTTGATTCCACCACACTGGAAAAACACAAAATATAGTATTTCGATCTAGTTTCTAGTACAAATATCTAAAACTAACTTACAAATAAATTTTCAACAACACGTATGAGCTTGTTTTAAGTCAATAATTCTATAATATTATTGAAAAAGTGCTAGTTCCCCTGGAGGATTAATTCACTTATATCATGGGAAAAATGTCTTGTTATAAGTTAAATAAACTTTCACTGGAACTTCTTCATCAATATTAAGGAATTATTTACTTAAAACAAGCTCCTACTTCTTGTTTAAAAGGTACTTGTAAGTTAGTTTTGTCTTATTTCAACTGTAAAAAGATATCTGTACTACAAACTAGACCAAAAGTACTTTGTAAAATTTTGTGTTTTTGCAGTTCCGTCGTGCTTATCTGGCGGATCTAGAGAGAGGAACTATTGATCAAACGTATTATCTATTGATATTGATCACATGTCAATCACAATATAGTTTATTGATTTATTGTCCAGCCCTAACTTTAACTGTTGAAGCTTTGCATAATAATGTGTTTCAGTTTGACTCCAAAAAATAACCCCAACTTTTCCTTTTTTATAGATTCAAACTATCCTGCAGGAGCACACAAAACAGGGAGAAGTTATTCTGCTGGTTTACAGAGGAGGTAAAATACTCTCAACCTGTTTGGAGTCAAACAGGTTGAGTTCCAAAAACACAGCTGTCATTATACCGCCAGTGACAAAAAACACAATTTTCCTTACAGAGACTTCATAATTCATTTTATTTGTTGTTTTGTTTATTTATTTTGGATATTTAAAATGTCCTGTGTTAAATGATCATTAGAATTTAAAGTTTGTTGATCTCTGAGGATGCGTTCTTGCGTTATTATGCCATCACGCCTGTATACCAGTATCTTGAAAATAGTCTCAACACAACTATTTTATCGTTTGTTGCAGGGATGTTCAAAGTGCGGCTCCAGGGCCTTTTGTGGCCCTTGGATGAATTTTGGGACCTCAATTCAAGAATGGGACAAATTTGGCCTTGCAACATTTTTTTGAAAATTTTTTAGGATTATATTTTTTATGGCAAGTTTATATCTTCTTAAACGTACAACACAAATAATTTTTCTTGAGTTAGTCTTTTTAAAATTATTGTTATGTTATTAGTCGTGCCACAAACATCCAGCATGTTTTCACTGAAAAACACTTTGGCACACCCATGTTTTACATTTGGCAAAATACAGCAAAAGTTGTAAAAGATTAAAGTAAATAAATGTATTATTTATGTAAAATAATTAGTCCAAAAAGTTACATAACTATAAACATTAAGTTAAAAATATTAATAATTTTTCTTTTAAATAAATATATTAATATAAAAAATTAACATCAATATATTAACATATGTTAATATATTGATATATCAAATTATTAAATATTTGATAAAATATTAACTGTTTTATTTATTGTTATTGAGGTAAAAGAGAAACAATTCACATTAATTTTATTTTATTTTTATTTTTTTGCTTTTTTATTTGGTGGAGAAAATTAAAATTTTGGCCCCTGAATATTTTCAGCTTGGGGATTTTGGCCATTGGCTCAAAAAGTTTGGACACCCCTGGTTTATCACAAAACAATTTAACATCCAGCAAAATGGCCTAATTGTGAAATTACACAACTTCCATCCATCTAATGCTCAGTGTTTATATCCGGTTTGTCTTTTTAGGCACCTATCACTCATCGGTTTCTCCGGGTTCGGTTCGGAGACTCCCTCCACCTCTGCTGCGTCCCCCTCCTCCTCCAGTCGACCCGGACAATTCGTCGTTGCTCCCAGAGGCGCTGCCCGTTCCCCGCACCGCCACCAGCAACCCTCCCTCCCCGCTCCTCACCAGCTCCTCTCTGATCCAGAGCACCAGTTTCCTGGAGTCGATCCCAGTGACCCTGACCATGGAGCCCAAAGACTGGATCGACATCGGCCTGGAAGACGAGGCCGGCGGTGCTGGCGGCGTGTCTGTGCCTGACGCGAGCCTGGAGAAGCGTAAGGGCGAGCGGACGCGGCGCTTCAGAGGGTTCGACGTGGAACTGAGGAGAAAGCCCGGGGAGGGATTCGGGTTTGTGATTGCCTCTCAGGACTTGGAGAACGGAAGAGGTAAGAACTAGCATCACCCACTTCGGTGCATTAAAATATCAGAACTGGAGGACTTCTGGAAAGCATTAACAGTTGGTTACCTGCCCAAAGCAATGGGTTTTATTTGGATGCCCTTGTGCAAAGAAGCACCATTAGGTAATTGCACATTAAAATTGCTTGGCATGGCCACAAGCCACTGAATGAGTCACAATGCCTCATCTACATTTTTCTGGTGCATTTGTTCACTTTGCAATTTCAAAGAATTTGTTTTGCATTCAGCCTTTCAGGTTGGTTTATTATGAAGTGCTTTTTAAATCTCCTGGTTCTGGTTGTTTAAAACAGATCTTTGTTTGACCTCTTCGGTGTTTACCGTCGTCGTCTGGCGCTTTTGAGTTCAAGGCTCTTTGCTAGAGAGTTCAGGTCCTTCAAGTTCTGGAGCACTTAGAGCTAATTGGACCCCAAAGAGCTCCAGTGAAGGACTGGTCACTGCAGAAACACAAAATATTACCAACTGTGTAAATGTCTTGGTGCACTTGAAATAAGACAAAAGTAACTTTCATTAAGATACAGGAGCTTTTTTTAAGTGAGTAATTTCTCGTCCCATTGGCAGATTATTCAACTTGTAACGAGATTTTTTCCATGTTTATAAGTGAAATAATCTACCATTTGAAGTAGTTGCTGAAAAGTTACGTTTGTCTTACTTCAAGTGTAATAAGATATTTGCACTAGAAACTAAACCAAAAATACTTAGTAAGACTTTGTGTTTTTGCAATGTAGACCAATTCAAATCTTGCTTTTATTAAGTTTATGAAGATAGTGTAAATATCTTAGTTTTGTCTTATTCTAACTTTAAGTAACTTTCATTGAGATTTAGGAGCTTGTTTTAAGAAAATCATTCCTTAATATTGATCTAAAAAGTTGCTAGATCTGCTGGCATAACATGGGAAAATGCTTTGTTATAAATGAAATAATCTGCCAGTGGAGCTAGTACTTTTTAATCAATAAAAAAGGAAATATTTGCTTAAAACAAGCACTTATGTTTTGCTGAAAAGTCACTTTTAAGTTTAGTTTTGTCTTAAATCAAGTGTACTAAGATATTTGCACTAAAAACTAGACCAAAAATACTTGGTAAGATTTTGTGGTTTTGCAGTGAAGAGATACAAATTCTTTAAATCTGTTTGTTTTTAACAGAATAACAGGCATCCAGAAATTAGTGGATTGGTTTTTCATAAACTTTTTAATCCACTCAATCATAACCGTTTCCTTTTTTTTGTTGTTGTTGTTGCAACAGAGCGTTGAGGTTTATTTATGTCCTCTCTGGGAAGAGAGCTGCTCTTATCGCCTCTCAGTTTGGTGTTTATTGAATCTACAGCAGGTGAAACGCAGCATCCCAACGATACATAAACCTCTCCTCCTCTCTGGGATGCAGCTAAAACCGCTTTATGGTCGAACACAAACACGTGCGTGTTTTCACGCCGATAAACCCCCATGTCGTCTTATCTTGTCAAGAAGTCCCCTCCGTCCCCGTCTCTCTCTCTCTCTCTTTTTTTCCGTCTGTCCCGTCTTTCTCTCCCTCTCCGCCGTTCGTCTCATAAGCTCCCGCCCACTCTCCGTCTCTCACCCCCCTTTTCACTCTGCAGTAAAAGCGTCCAGTCTGGTTTTTCAGGAGATTAAAACTCTCCCCCTCCCTCGTACCTCTCTGCTCTCTCCACCACCTCTCTGAACGCTTCAGGGAAATGCTGAACATTTCCCTCGCTGCAGAGCAACAGAGGGGGATCGGCCAGCCTGTGTTTTAGCTCCTGTTGCAAGTGAAGCCTTCAAGCCGCTGGACTTGGAATAAAGGACTTTTTTTTGTTGTTGTTTTCTTTCTTTTCCTTTTTCTTTTTGTTGCATTAGCTAATCAAAGAGCCATGCTGGAGAGACTACAGTCTGCTTTTAAAACTGTAAAGGAGTCCAAACGTAAATATTTTTAATCACTTCATGTTTGCATGTCCTGAAGTTTGCTTGTGTGAAAGTTGGTCACATGTTTCAGATTCTGCTGCTGATGATGATGTTGTTGCAGAAGTGGACTTTTGCATGTTATGATTATCTGTGATTTTTGAGCCGTCAGAAAGACGAGTAAGAGAATTTTAGCTGCGTTTTGAGGAGAACCTGCCGACGCTCGGTGCCGACTGCGTCCGCATCTGAGCTGCAGAGGGGGGGCTTGGTGATGACAGAGAACAGGGGGCTGTTACCTTTCATGAATGGTGGCTGCAGGACGTACCGCAGTGGGATTACGGTAGACACACAGAGCCACGAGGGAAAGACCCCACAGGATAAAAAAAAAACAATCTGTGCATTCGCATGCATCTGTGCCTGTTTTCCCACATCTGTGACCAAATGTGTTCGTCCCAGTCTCCGGGCATGTGTGTGTCTGCACAATGGTGCCGTGTTCGTGTTTATTCATCTGTTTGCTGATGTATTATGCATGATAAGAAGACTATGTCCAAAGCTGCCTTGGCTTTGATCTGACCTGATTGCCGTTTCTGCCTGGGTCACCCAGATTACGTCCAGATTGGAGATGTTTCTGGGCTCTGAGTTGCCTTTTAACCGAATCATCGTCCCTGTCTGACATGCACTTCATCTCCTTTGGCATATTCTTTGCCCCCTCGTTACAGGTTTAATCTGTTAACAAGCATTTTAACTTTAAATCAAACGTGCTGTTTCTATCCAGAGAGCGATGAGGGTTTTTGGTATTAAATGAAAAATGTTTATTCTGGGTTACGTAAGGCCACTGGCAGGACTCTGGAGGGGCCAGCTGTCACCAACACAGGGATGGGGGTGGAGGGGCCAGCATAAAAAAAACAGAAGATTCACATCTGAGCAGAGAAAATCTGTAAGGAGCTTCTTATCTGCTGAAGGAGATTATTGTAGGAACATTTAAATCTCGGCTGCTCCGTATTTTCTCCTCATCAAACTCATACGTTGGTCAGTGTTGAGCCTAAATCTGAGCGATCTCATCACACACAGGATAAGACGAAGTGAGGAAGCTAACGGAGGCCGTTTCTGTTTTTTACTTTGAAACCGGCGCATCACGACAACCCACTCAGTTCCACATCATCTCTGACCTCTTCCTCACACTTTTATTTACTTACTTACTTTATTTATTGCAGCTTGTGACGATGAGCAGTGCAGAGGCTCAGAGTGGAGGATTGCCAACATTGTTTTCCACATACAGCAAAGGAAAAAGTATTTAAATAGAGCACGTGTGTCAAACTCAAGGCCCGAGGGCCAAATCCGGCCCACTGGTGCTTTTATGTGGCTTTCAAGATAATAGCTGTGTTTTAATATTATTTTATCAATCAAATTTTTAAGTTGTTTTTTTAAGAGTTAAATTAGGCGGAGATTTACAAAGAATCCAGTCATTATTCACACAGGAAGTAGGGTTGGAGGCAGTGCGTCATCAATGATCTTCCTGACAACAGCATTCAAATAGCATTCCTCTAATTTTCTGTAATATGCTTCATTTTAATGAGACAGACAAAAAGCTTTACATGTTCCACTTCCTGTTTCACTTCAGAAAATAACAACTGGATTTCCATCCTCTGCCTCATTATCAATGTAAATAAACATAAATTTCCTTAGAAATAACCTTCTAATTCAAACAGACCAGTGTGTAAAGAATAACCGGATAATTAGCCACAGCATTATTTATACTGACGTTGGTTTCAGGAAGATGTTAACTGAATCCTGAGTCATTTAGTCTGGATTTATACTAAATAAAGATGTTAAGAGAGTTACCTACTGCAGTTTAGTTGTAATCTGATTTATATTTTATAACAGAACCTCTCTACAAGAACAAAAAACCTGAACTATCCCCTCAAATGCTTGCAGAGAAAAAGAAATGTTGCAGTGTATTGCTTTCAGACATGAGTGGCATACTAATGGAGACAACCTGCAAGTCTGCAGAACAGCAGAAAATTACTGACGTTGTATAAATATTAAGCGTAAAAATCCAAAATGTGACGTTGCGTGATAGATTTAGGACGGAACAATCAGTTCTGGCCCGAAGGCTTCTGGTCATGACTCCTTGTTCTGGAGGTAAAAGACAAATCAATAGAGGAGGAAAATGTTGCTGGCGCGCCAGAAAAAGGTGAATTAGGATGAAACAAAGGGGGAATGTTTGAAGGAGACAAAGAGGGTAGAAAAAACTCCCACTGGAAGTAATTTATAGGATAAACACAGCCAAAAAGCAAGCTGAAGCTCAATTACAGCTTGTTTTAGCAAATCTAGCATGCTCTCTGTTGGGGTAAAGCTTCCCTCTCCTAAACGGAATCGATAATAAAAGAATAAAACGCTTTTATGCTAGTTAAGGTTGTATTACTTTAAAGATGACCTGTTATATTTCCTTCAGGAGGTTTTATGGACTTATGGACTTCACAAAACATTTTCATTACATTTTTTTGGCTCAAGATCATTATTAGAAAATTAGATTTCAATTTGCTCAGTTCTGCCTATTTTGAGCTCCTGTCAGATCAAGCATAATACATCTTTGATAAGCATTAGTAGAACCTCCTGCACAACCAACAAGAATGCAGCAAATGGTTTCTGAGTGGTAAGTGGACAACTAGGGCTCTCAACGTTAATAATCTAAATCTCCTTAATATAACATAAGTTTGAACTAAGTATAGCCTACTTAGTGCATTGGTGAATTCCACCGAATCACAACCAGCTTATAGTTAACATCTCTAAATTTACTTCTTTTAAACCTTCCTGAATATGAAACAATAAAACATTTTCTTAAACACATTTTGAAAACGGGCATGTTTGCATTTGAAGCTTACAAAGTTAAGCTTAGTGATTAATCTTAATTAATCATGGTGTAATTAAAGTATAGAACATTTTTTTAATCAATTGACACCACCATCGACAACAAAACACTGGTCTTTTCCAGCAGCCGTTGTACGACGCATACAGCAGTAAAGCCAGCTGCTCATTTTCTAGACACCAAAAAACAGTAAAGTGGTTTTAATTGTTTTTAGAAGCAGTTGACACCCAAGTACAAAACAGTGCAAAATGTGAGTTTTACATAGTAGGTCCCCTTTAAATATGAAATAAAATGTGATATTTACCGTTTAGATTGGTCTGATTGATCGATTTTGTTCCTGTTTCAGCTGCGTCCCTCCTTCCTCACCGCTTCGTCACGGTCCGGCGCGGCAGCCCGGCAGCAAAGAGCGGCCAGATCCGGCCCGGAGATCGCCTGGAGGCCGTCGAGGGCCGCTCAGTGGTGACGCTGCCTCACCGAGAGCTCGCTCAGATTCTTCGCAGAGCCGGAAACACGCTGCGCCTGACCATCGTGCCCCGGCCCAGCACCTGTAAGCAAACACAACATAGAGCCAACCAGCCTGGCTCTCAGTCAGCAATCTAACCAAAACGTTAATCCACCTCAGACGCTTCAAACCACACAGAAACCGCCGACCATGACCATGGTCACAGGAGCAGGAAAGGTCAGAGGTCACGCCCAAAGGTGAGGACATGCTTCTCCTGAAGGCATGTGTGCTTCCAGAAATGGGAGTGATGGTTGTTGCCTTTCTCCCTCCCTGCCAGCGTGATTCCAGGTATTACAGCGTCGACCTCGACCGCGGGCCGTCGGGCTTTGGCTTCAGCCTCCGAGGCGGGAGCGAGTACAACATGGGCCTCTACGTCCTGGGGCTGATGGAGGGCGGCCCTGCGTCACGGAGCCAAAAAATACAGGTGGCGTCAGGCTTTAGAGAATCCAACTTTAATTTGAGCAAATTTATGCAGCAGGTAAAAGTAGCTTTACTCAGAAATGCCAAATAATAAACTTGAAATAAGACAAAATTAACTTATAAGTAACTTGTCATCAAGACAAAGGAGCTTGTTTCAAGTAAATAGTTCCTTAATATTGATGAAAAAAAATGCCAGTTCCAGTGGCAGATTATTACAAATATAGCAATAATTTTTTCTCATGTTATAAGTGAAATAATTTACCAGGGGAACTAATACTTCCTCATCAATATTAAGGAATTATTGACTCATTTCAAATTGGGATCGAAATTGCCCTATTTGTTACATTTTCAGCTGCTGATGTTCGCTCTCACGCTGCACTGAGTCAAACGACCCAAACATTTGAAAAACCTGTTCCCCTCCTCGCCTGTGGGAGCGCTGCACCAAGAACCACTGAAGGAAATGACATAAAAACTTCTGAAGAAGACACTGAACGGGACTTCCTTCTTTGCGAAAATGTAAACAAAAATTTTACCGGTTGTAAGATTTCTTTTTGTCTTTTTTCCCGCTACATCTAGACACACTTTTACTTCAGTTGAATTTACCAACAATGCCCTGCTCTGTAGTCCACTTCCTGCTTTTGGTGCTGCCTCCGGTCCATTTGACGTTCACATATGAATTTGAACCAAAACTTAGGTTCCTAGAGAGACCAGAGTTTGATTCTTTTTGGTCTGAGTTTAATTCACACCTCAGCAAACGAACTCAACTCTGTAGAAAAACAAACTAATCTGTCTGAACAGGGCTGGTGTGAATGCAGACTAAGCATCTCAGGAGATTGAACAGCAGCCAAAAGTATGCAATAATTCCTAAATAGTATGCAAAAACTACAGTGTGTACTGCAAAGTTTATTCTGTAATATAACAGCAGAAAAGCTGGAGCTTCAGATGCAGAGCAGCTAACATCAGAATCGTAATGGGGAGAGTTTGGACGAATCAGGAGGATTGAAACACCTGCTCACCTTTTACACTGTTTTTATTTCCTCCTGTGAGTGAAAAGTGATGGTGTGCTTGCAGGTCAGCGACCAGCTGGTGGAGATCAACGGGGACAGTACGACCGGGATGACCCACAGCCAAGCCGTGGAGATGATCCGCCGCGGAGGCCACCGGATCCACCTGGTGCTCAAGAGAGGCAACGGCTACGTGCCTGATTACGGTGCGACACCGCCTGAGGTTTTTCAAGATAAATCCAGCAAAAATACAAAACCTTTCCAAGTACTTCAGGTTCAGTTTCTACTGCAAATATCTTAATACACTTCAAACCTGACAAAACTAACTTACAAGTAACTTTCAGCAAGACGTAGGAGCTTGTTTTAAATTAATAATAATTCCTTAATACTGATAGAACATTAGTAGATTATTTCTACGGAAAGGAAAAAAAGAGTTTTGACTTTTCAATCCAAATTCTTGTGATTCTTCATAATAAACACTTGAAAAAAATACAAAATCTTTTCTTGCATTTTTGTCTAGTTATTTGTCCAAATATTTTAGTAAACTTGAAATAAGATGAAACTAACTTACAAGTAACTTTTGCTTAAGTAAATAATTCCTTAATATCGATTTTAAAAAGATCCACTGGCAGATTATTTCACTTAAAACAAAACATTTCCACATGTTAATTAATTTACCAGTGGAACTAGAACTTTTTCATCAGTATTAAGGAATTATTCACTTAGAACCAGCTCCTATATAGTGTTAAAAAGTTACTTGTAAGTTAGTTTAATCTTATTTGAAGTGTACAAAGACATTCGCACTAGAAACTAGACCAAAAATACTTGGTAAGATTTTGTGTTTCTGCATTAAAAGCACCAAAATACATATTAGGTGCCTGAATGGACAAATGTATTTTATAACGATAAACTCATGTTCTTATATTTGTGTCTTCTGGGTGTTATTTTCTTTATTCCTCTCTGTTATCTTAATGACTAACTAAAATCCTTTCCATTGTTTCATTCTCTCTGATTTCTCTACTTTTTAATCCATCACTTTTCTGCTCCATTAAAACCTTCTTTCTGGTACCATTTCCTCACCACCTTCACCTCGTGCATGTCTTGGTTGTCCCTTCCATTCCTCTTCATTTCCACTTGTTTCCGCTCTTTTCTTCTCTTTGCCTCTCAGTGGAGCTCTCCAGTTTGTCTCTATGTATGACCAACTCCAAGCTAGGCGAGCCTTGCTTCTATGTCATTGGACGGACAGAGAATACGCGGTTGGTAATGGTTCCTGTTAGTTCTCCCATTTTCTGCCTCTCTACATCTCTTTAACCACTCACCACTGCTGTCTGCGCTCAGTGAAAGTTAGCATATGTCGGACTTCCTCATTATAAGATTATGAGATTAGTTAGTAATGAACGAAGTTATTATGTTATGCAAATTCGCCTCTGAGCAGAATGCTTTTGCCTTCATGATTTGTGAGTATGTGAATGCATAATCTGAGAGCACGCTAATAAATAAATGCATGTTGTATGATTAATTCATGCTGCAGCACAGTAAGGATGTTCTTACCCAAGACGACCTTAAGAGCAGTGAAACACTTAAGCTAGAAGCTTTTTAAAGTGCCTTGCAATCGTATTTATGGGGGTTGAGCATGAAAATCACATTTTGTTAGCATTTTGTCTGATAGACCAGCACAAAGTCATGCATAATTGTGAAGTGGAAGGAAAGGGAAGCATGGTTTGAAAAATTTTCATGATTAAATATCTGAGATCACAAGTAGAGCTACATCATGTTGGATCAGTTGGTTTTACTGCTGTACAATGGCTGCTGGAAAAGATGTACCCTCCAGAAACCACTTTATATTGTCTTGTTGGTTGTACAGGAAGCTCTAGATGTACTGTTGTGTATAGTAAATGCATATCTGTTTGCAGACATTTTTAAGTGAGCGTAAACGTTGAGTTGGGGGCGTGGCCAGCAGCAGATTATTAGGATTTAAAGTGACAGGAGGCCCTAAAACATCTCATTAGGATTTTATGTGACAGATGAAATGTTTTAAAAATAAAAAGCTGAAAAGTGTGGAGTGAATTTGTGTTTATCCTCGCCGCGGCTCTAAGCTTTATGGCTGCAGCTGTAAATCTTTTATAGTAACAGCTCCAACTTAGTTAGCCATAAATCGATAGGGCTGCTCTTTGACTAGGCCATTCTGAATAAATGAGCTTTAATTAGAGGAGATCTATTATGCAAAATTCACATTTTTGTTCTTCCATTTGGATCTCTATTGCTTCCAAAAAATAGACAGAGGTTATTATTAATTATACTTTATGTTGCTTTTTCACTGGGTTAATCCTATAAATAAATCCTTTAAATAAAGTCAGTAAACAACACAAAATGTGTAAAATTTAAAACTTCATTCATACTTTTGCAAAGCACTGTGCATCAGATAAATCTGTCAGGCGAAGATTTTATTTTTCCTGTCTGTTATCTGTCGACTCATCTTGTCTCCTCTCCGTTTCTTCCTCACCTGTTCAGCCCGTGAGCACAGAATCACCTCCTCCTCCCTCCTGCACAACCCCAAAGAGCAGAGTCTGGCTGCAGTGAGCTCCACCGGAAGGAGGGGGCGCCGCGCCAAGCAGACGAGGAGGAGCAGGTCGGTCGGAGACGTGAGGGAGAGCGGGACGGGAGCGATCAGAGGAAGAGTGAGAAGAAGGCGGGGCTCAGTAGGAGGAGGTCGCTTACGGAGCCCCGTCTCCGAGCTTGGGGACGGGGAGAGGAGGAAGAGGAGGCCTCAGAGTTTACCCAGAGACGTAATCAGGAAATATGAAGATGAAGAGGAAGGAAGGGGAAGAAGAAGAGAGAAGGAAAGAGGGAGGAGCAGAGAGAGAGAGGGGAAAAGCAGGAGTTTGGAGAGGAGGAGGATGACAGAGGAGGAAGAGGAGGAGGAAGAGCCTGCTGCTGAGGAGGAACCAGAGGGATTGGCGGACTCAGTAGAAAGTGAAGATGACGATGTTTTCCTACCTATTCCAGTCCCGATCCACAGACTCCCCAGACCGAAGGAAAACCGGGAGGACGAAACTGATGAAAACTGGAACATGGCGGCAGAATACCGGCGCCTGAAGAGGGACGAAGAGGAGGAAGAGGAGGAGGACTGTGGCGCAGAGTCGGTCACCTTACCAGGTGTCACCGTGGCGGGTCTGGAGTTGCACAGAGAGTCGTTCTCCTTCCTCGCCTCCACGCTGTCCGAGAACCAGCTAGGCGATGCCGCGTCGGAGTCTGGAGACAGCCAATCAGACGCCAGCTTCTCCGCCGCCAGCATTTCAGGGCTCTCGCTGGCCGCCGCCGCGCTGCCCGGCCCGTGGCTCGTTCCGGGTCAGCAGAGGCTGGTTCAATTTGAGGATGAGCAGCACAGGCGGGACAGGAGAAGAAGAAGAAGTAGCAGCAGTGCTGTCTCCTGACTGTCAATGAGAGATAAAACACGCAGCAGTTAAACGGCGTCAGATTCTGTTCCATCTCCATTTGCACCAACCGTTTCTGAGTCACTTTAAACCTGCAGCTCATATTCTTTGTGCCTTTCTGCAGTTCATCTCTGGACGACGACGCGACACATTTTGGTTTAAGTCTCCACCAAACGTTGTAAACGTTTTCCCAGAAAACATTTAAACCTACCTTCAGTTACTGACCCACACTGCAAAAACACAAAATATTCCCAAGTGTTTCTGGTCGAGTTTCAAGTGTCCTGGTGCACATGATAGTAGTTTGACTCTGAAATGTAGTGCAATAAAAGAATAAACAGTTATTTCTTACGGTAATGTTAATTGAAAAGAAAATACTACTTCCACTGAGATTATTTCTATGGAAGAAGAATAAGAAAAAAATCTGAATGCAGCGAGGAAAGTCAGATCCCCGTCCCAGTGGTCCTAATCTGTATATTTCACTTATAACAAGGTAAAAATGTCTTGTTGCTGCCAGTGGAACTGGCAAGGATTGATCAATATTAATCAATTATTTACTTAAAATGCTGAAAAGTTACCTGTAAGTTAGTTATGCCTTATTTCAAGTTTACTAAGATATCTGCACAAGAAATTAGACCAAAATTACTTGGTAACATTTTGTGTTTTTGCAGTGTATTCAGCTTCCCTCTGTCCACTTTTGATTACAGCAAAGACTTTTTACCTCATAAAGATACTGAGCAATAAAAATGCTGCGACTGTCCGAGACTATCAGCCGTCCATATGCACTCCACTGCGTGTGTGTGTGTGTGTGTGTGTGTGTGTGTGTGTACAGTAACTCTTTCAGTGTGTGTGTGTGTGTGCGCGTGTGTGTGCGTGTGTGTGTGTGTACAGTAACTGTTTCAGTGTGTGTGTGTGAAACCCTTTTTGAAGCTTCCCTATTCTGTAAATATCTGTAAAGAAATAAGTTGAGTTTATTGTAAATATTATAGTTGGAGAAGCTCTGATTTCTATACCTTTAATGAAAAACTCATATATTTGAATATATGCACCAAACAGATACACACATATATCTTACAAATAACAGGTAACAGTTTTTATTGTTGTGCGATGATGTGAAAATCGGTACCCAGCTTTTGTGAACACATAAATATACAGTGCCTTCCAAAAGTATTCACATCCCCAGAACCTTTTCACATTTTGTATCGACACAACCACGAAATGCAGTTTTATTTATTATCAATGTGACACAAGAAATGTTTTAAAAATAAAGAGCTGAAAAGTGTGGCGTGAATTTGTGTTTATCCCCTCCCCCTGACTTGACATTAGCTTTGTCTTTTAGGGTAACAGCTCCAGGTTAGTTGCTAACCCTCAAATTGATTCTTTGACTAGGCCATTCTGATGCATAATAAGCTAATTAAAGGAGACCTATAATGCAAAAATCACATTTTGCATTTTTTCTACTTCCATTTGTGTCTCTACTGCTAATAAAAAAAAAACAAGTGCTTAATGAAAACGTCCAGCTGTTTCCTGGGAGCAAGTTAACGTTTTTTGGTGTTTGGAAAATTAGCCATTTCAGAAACATCCTCTGTAACGCTGCGCTGTTACCTAGCAACCCAAGCGGTGCTCCAGGACATTTGGTCTACTGGATTTACTGCTGTACAATGGCTGCTGGAAAAGGCAAGTGTTTTGTTGCTGACTTTCCATCCAGAAACCGCTTGCTACATTCTTGTTGGTTGTGCAGGAGGCTCTACTTCTGCTTTTCAAAGATGTACGGTTGTATAAATGTGCATCTGTTTGCAGCCATTTTTACGTGGGAGTGTAACCGTTGAGTTGGGGGCATGGGCAGCAGCAGCTGTTTATTTGGATTTAAAGAGACAGGAGGCCCTAAAAACAGCTCATTCTGAAAGTAGCTCAAAAATCTTATCTAAGAATAATTTGGTACAAAAAATGTGATGAAAATGTTTTTTGTAACCTTTCATTTGTCCTAATCTGTCTAAGGAACCGTAATAGGTCACTTTTAAAAACACGGCTTTATCTGGCTGGCTGTTTTTCTGTTGGAAGGTTAAAGTCCTGCATGTAGCTTCATCCTCCCATCTGCTGTGACGCTGAAGAGAAGAGCTTGATGCTGCCACCACCATGTTTCATGATGGCGGTGTTAGTTTTCTGCCACAATTAAATTTTCATGTTGGCTATAAAACTAAATTCTGACTTCATTTGACCAAAGCACCTTCCTCCATGTTGGGTGCGTCTCTAACGTGTCTTGTGGTAAAGCGAAACAAGATGACGATAAAAATCTTTTGTGTACTTTGTTCTCTGATTGATGCTCTGGACTGTCAGTTTATTTGGACATGGATGATTTGGTAGGTTTGTCGAAGGGCTGCACCATGTTTTTAAAAAGCACCATGTAATGTTTATGAATGTTGCAATTACAAAACATCTAATGGTTAAAAAGTAGATTTGAAAAACTAACAGACTCCTCTTAAAAAGGATTAGCATCCCTTGTATGTAACTAGCAATCTAAAAAGTTTCAGCAATATTAAAATTATAAGGCGTCAACGCAGCGACGTTTTGTCCTGCCCTATTTCTGTAAGCTGTGAAACTTTTCCACCTGCTGTGTTTTTTTGGTCTTGTTTTATTCTCTTACAAACCTCTGATACCTTCACTGAACACCTCATTTTATGCTAATTTTGAATTATTTTGTGAAAAATAGAAAACACTGCATTACTTTCAGTGGTTGTTTTTGATATGGCGGTTGCCCAGGGTGGCATTAGGAAGGGGGCAGCAGTTTGAACAAGTTTTAATGTGTTTGCTTGTTTTTCTGCTGTCACAGAAATCCCAATTAAAGTTGCTGAAGCTTGTTGTGAAACATGGTTGCCCAATTCCAGTCATTAAGGGCAACTTTTAGATGCATCCCTGCTTCCTGAATCAAAAGACTAAACTCCTGAATCAGCAGTAATTGAACTCTGCAGAAGCCTGGAAATGAGTCATTCATTTGGTCAAGCTGGATTGGAATAGGCCACCAAAAATCTAATGAGGTTAAAGGGTGTGAATACTTTTTCAAGGCACTGTAAACATGTACTACAGATAACAGGTATATGTTCCTATTTATTACTGTGCAATGATGTGAAAAATCCCACCTTTTGTAAACACACACACACAAACAAATGTAGCACCTGTAATAGTCTTAAGTGAATGTTTTGTAAATTGCTGCTTGAGTGTTTCAGAGTTAAACTGTTAGCAAAGGATGCCAAAAAATATGCACCCGGCGTGTGTATTCATATTTCCAGTACTGTTGTTATTGTGTATGTGGGGTCAGAAGAAAAAGAGAAAAACAACAACAAAAAAAACAATATCTAGATTCCTGAGAGTGCTGTGCCCATCGTGCCACGTACAGTTGCCTTGGTAACAAACCACTTTATCCTAACCACTGATTTTTCTTATTGTGAAAATCTTTTGCTCTGAGGTGTCTGATACTACGGATGGATGGACTGTTGAGGAATTTCAGCCATGCCAAAATATATATATTTAAAAAATCAAAAATCTGCAGAAACTGAGCTCTGAGATGGTGAACTAGCACATCATTTTCTGTTGCTCTGTTTTTAAATTATTATAATTTAAAGGAATCAACCTGAATGGATACTGTGAGATGTTATTTTTCTATTTAAATAATAATAAAGAAGATTTTTCTTTTTTTTTTTATATACTCAGGTTTTCTGACACTTTGCTCTAGAAAAGCCATTCGGGTGAGAAGCTGCTCTTCATAGCACGATGTGGACCTGCATTATTATTTTAATGTTGATTTTCTGCAGCTGCATTAAGAGACACAGACTGTTATTACTACCAGTTATCTCCCAAAAGCATAAATCAACTTTACCTGCTGTTTCCAGTCCATTTGATGGCATTGCTGTGCTGCAAATGACCAGACGATCATGTTATATTCTCCAACACACTGTAGCTTTGCCTATTTTATAATGTTATTTTTTAATATATATGTTCATTTTGAAATTGGCTGAACTGTAAAGTGGAAATAAAGTGCAGAAGCATATTTTTCTTTTGCATTGACTTGAATGTCTGCGTGTTATTATTAATGTTTTTGGAGCCTCGTTAATAGACAGCAGATGGCAGCAAAAATGCCTCAGAGTTTGGACAGAAGATAAAATTTGTTTAATTTTTTTAAACTATTTTTTATTTATTTTTTCTCACTGCGACATTATTAGAAATAATTTTAAAAAAAAGAAGTGATAGCCTGCAGATGAAACATATTTAATGTTTTTCGGGGTAAATTGCTGAATTTTACAGCTATTAAACCAAACCGAGAATATCAGGCTTTTTTTTTTTTTTTTTTTTTTTTTTTTATTGCGTCAGAGAGAAAGAGAGAGAGCAGGTGAATTAACTGCGTTTCAGTTCACATATGAGCTCTAAAAATAACATCGCTCTGAGGCATGTTTTCCTCTTTATCTCCTGTAAGCCACATCCTTCTGTTCCAGTCAGCTGAAGCGAGAAATAAGGATAAAAACAAAAAAGAAAGGCTTTGTTTTATATGAGGATGATGCGTGATAATACAGTAAAAAGGAAACTTTGAAACCAAGTCTTGGGATTTTAAATACAGAGAAATATTCAGCACAATGGGAACAGAACTGCACTGGTTATGTTGTTCTCTCCTCACTGGATTTACTGGGCGGAGCAAAGCTAGACAGACGGGACTTTCAAAATAAAATACACAAACATGCTTGGTATAAAGCCTCGGTGTCCGAAGGTTTTGAGACAAAATTATCTATTGAAAAGTATTTGCAGGCCAAAAAAAAGGGGGCTAAAATCAAGAAAATAAAATAATAAATTTTTGTTTGTAGGCATGTTATTAATGTTTGCCTTATTAAAAGAACAGCATCTAGTTTTCATATTATTTTGGGGAGAATTTAACACATTTATTCTCACTTATGAGAACAGGATTTCTTATAACTTTTAAAATGTTTGCTGTATTTAGCCAAATTCAGTAAATATTCATGCTTTGACCCACTGTTTATTGAAATCTAAGATTGCATTCACACTGAAGTGACCCAATTACGATTTTTTATTTTATTTATTTATTCTTTTTTTTTTTTTTCTTTTTTTTTGCCTTAATACGACCTGTATCTTTTCATGACGGTCTGAACAACACAGATCGGGTTTTTTAAAGCGACCCGGGCTGCTTGGGTTTCCGATCCTTCAAATGTGACCTGAATCTTAACGGTCAGGTCGCGTTCGTGGAGCGGAACGTCATTGACACTCGACCGACGTCACTATTCTGCGCCCCGATACGCGCAAGAGGGAGGAAAAAACAACAACAATGCGGACATTAATGCGGATTAAGTTGTTAATATGTTGGCTCCGGTCGGACAACAACTTTAAAATCGTAAGCTATGCTCCAACGTTAGCATCCATATTTACTTCCGCTAACACTGATCACTTCTTCTTCTTATTCTTCTTTATGGTGGTTGGAAAACAGCTTAATGTTCATTACCGCCACCTTCCAGATTTTAGTATGTATCAGATATTTTGTTGATTTTAAACAATGAGCGCTTCTTTTTTATGGCAGTTGGCAAACCACGAGCACGCGCTCTGTGCACGTCATCCCTCGCTTTAGTGCGCATGCGAGCACTTTTTTTTAATAACTTTATTTCAAACAAATAACATGAACATACAGATGTTAACGCAGACAAATATTATAATAATAAAAACAATTAAAGAATAATTACAGATTTTAAGGGTGTTGATGTTAAAGTCCAGAAAGACAAAAGTTAAATAAATATATATACATTGGTAAAATAAAATTATGTGTTCTTTTTCAGTTAGGTTTTCATAACAAAGTGTCAAAAATATATTCAAATACATATGAAGAAGGGTATATTATAGCAAAAATATCAATAAAGACATAAAAAAAAAGAAAAGAAAAAATAACACAGGGGTCTGCTTATGAGATGAAGTTACTTTTTTGGAGAAGAGTTAAAGTTTTTACCAGTGTCTTATTATTAAAGTTAAGTTTTTCAACAGAGGCGATATGCACTTTTAAGTCAGTTTCTTGAAAATTATTGAAAGAGGGGATTTTTTCATTTCATTTCATCTTGTGGACATATTATTTCCCTAGGATTATAAATATCTCATCTAAAGAAAAAGTTGAATTGTTAAAGATGAATAAAATATGTAGCATGAGGAACACTTCCAGGTTGTTTGGAGTTCACACTGGAGATAGATAACATACAAATATCTGATTTCACAAACACTTCAAGCTGCAGTGTTAAACGTAGCCTATGACTGCAGTTTAATCAGTGAAATCATAATTTTAGTGTGCCCCTGCCAGGTTGTATTTTATTGTGAAAGTCCCTACCGGATGTTCATTAGGTTCCATGTGAACACTTGATGGAGATGCGCTCCTGTGGAGAAGCCAAACGCTTTTTTTCCCGCTGATGAGAAGCGCAAGCAGCGAAACCTCTCTGCCTCCTCGCCTGCTGGGAGGAAAAGCATCATCACCTCAGACTGAGAACCTGAAGCAGCTGAAGAGCACATAAGTAAGAAAAGCGGCTTGGGGAACCCTTTAGAGCAAATTTATGTCAGCAGCGAAGGCTGCAAACACAGAAGTGCAGTTTCAGGATTTGGACCGTGAAAATAGTCCAGGTAGTTGTTTTTTTATTCCTCTTTAAAGCAACAACTTGTGCGTTAATGCTCAATCTGGAGGGAAAGTGGAGGAACAGACCAGAGACGCTCAGTTTGGGATTTGAATTTAAAAACCCCGGGATGTAGTGTTTTGGGGTTTGTTTTCCTTTTTTGCTCGGACCTGTTGGGGGGAGAGGATCTGGACTCCCAGGATGAACTTCCCAATCTGGGTCTGCGTACTTTTTGCGCTGTGAAGACATTTTTAAATCATGGGTTGAAAGCGCAGAAGATGTACTGCGGGGACACTCAACGTGGGAGGGAGCTGATTTTTCTCTGTTATGTAATGATTGACAGCGCCTGATAAGAAATTGGTAAATCACAACCCGCACCACTTTCCCCAACCCCTTCCCCTGTCTGTCCAAGAAGTGTGCTTTTTGTTCATATTTATAATTTAGTAAAAACTGATCCCATTAAAGCTATTCATAGTGTAACTTGATGATCTACAGAAAACTTAAAAACCAGAAATCCTTGTTAGTCATTAGTTACCCTTGTTTCTCCCTCCACCATATGATCTCTTGTTGTTTTTCATGTTTTATCTGTAAATTGTGAATCATGATGTCTCAAACTCTTGACCGTCTCTATGGTGGAGTCAAAATGACTGCAACTTCAGGAAACCAGACTATCACCAGCATCCTGAGCTTCATTTTGAGCTTTGAACCCTCTTCATGCCGTGACATGCTATAATGCTCGTTCTTGCCCTCATCCTTCGGGATATGTAGTCATTCTGAGACTCTCAATCCCTTCACCTTTGTGACTTTCTGTTTCTGAACACCAAAGGTCAATAGTTAAACTTCAGCAGAGACTTCCTTGGGCCCTCCCTCCCCCCACCTCATCAGGGCTGGTGGGGAGGGTGGAGGCGAAACTCCAGCTGGTGGTGTTCACACACACCAACAGGAAGGCTCCCACCATGGAGTCCAACCCGGAGAGCCCCAACCGGGCCGTGGAGTACCTACTGGAGCTCAACAACATCATCGAGAGCCAGGCTAAGCTCCTCGAGACGCAGCGCCGGCGCATCGAGGAGCTGGAGGGCCAGCTGGACCGGGTCAGTCAGGAAAACCAGGACCTGAGGCTGGAGCGTGGCCCACGGGGGTCCGACACACCAGAGCAGAACCACAACCACAGCCAGCCTCTGACCCTTCCTGTCCAACCGGGCGGTGGCGGGGGCTGCAGTGGGAGTGGTGGCACCTCAACGCCTCAGGTGACATCTGGATCAGCCACAACTCCAGGGTCCAGCAGGGAGCGGAGGAGCCACGCTAGACTGACGCGAGGCCTTTCCTGTGGTTCCTCCAACACGGACCGGGACCGGCTGGAACGCACTGACAGCACAGACACCAACACTAGTTCCAGCGCACGCAGGAAGTAAGTCCACCAAACACAGGCGCCTCATTTTTCTTCTCTGTAGACTAATCAGGATGATCTAACTTGGGGTGCATTCACACCAGCCATGTTCAGTCCGCTTTAACTGAACTCTAGTTCGTTTGTCTAGAAAGTCCAGTTCGTTTTGGGAGGTGTGAACTCTGATCCGCTTTGGTCTCGCTTCGGTTGAAGTGAACTCTTGTGCGGTTCGAATGCAAATGTGAAAGGCGAGTGAACTGGAGACCACTCCAAAAGCAGGAGGTGAACTGTAGCACTGGGCATTCTGGGTAAATACAACCAAAACAAACGCAAGAGTGTAGCGCTAGTGGGAGAAATGGGTTATGATCTTTTAGCTAAGACAAAAGAGAAATCGTACAACCACTAAAATCTGACGCCACTCTAATTTTGTTTACATTTTGTCTAGAAGGAAGTTGCACTCATGTCTTCTTTGGAGGTTTTTATGTTGTTTCCTTCAGTAGTTCTTGGTGCAGCGCCCCCACAGACAAGGAGGGGGACAGGTTATTCAATTAGTTTGGTTCATTTGAAAGTGAGCCACCCAACTAAAAATGTAACAACTGTTGTAATTCTGCTCCCCAATCAAACTGAGTTTACTGGACTATCAGTGTGCATCAGTTGATGAAAACATTTTACACCAGCCATGTTTAATCTGGAGCAGTACAAATGCATATGTGGATGCAAACGTACCAGAGACTGCACCAAAAGCAGGAAGGGAACTACAGCACAGGGCATTCTGGGTAAATAAAACCAAAACATTTACCTTGTCCTCTGTTTTACCATAGACATGAGAAATCCTACAACTGCCAAAATCTGATGCTACCTCATTTTTGTTGGCGTTTTGTGAAGAAGGAAGTTGCGTTTGGTGTTTTCTTTAAAGGTTTTTCTGTTGCTTCTTGGTGCAGCGCCACCACAGGCAAGGAGGGGAACGTTTTCTTCAATTGGTTTGGTTCATTTGAACCAGTGCAGTGAGAAAGCAAACCTCACCAGCTAAAAATGTATCAAATGTTGCAATTTTGGTCCCCAGTAGAAGCGAGTCTACCAGGCCGTGAGGTGTGAAAACACCCTCCGATGGCTGACCGCAGTCTCCAGAATGTCTCCGCTCTGACAGAACATTTCCATGGTAAGCCTTCAGTCTGACAGGCGGGGAAAAGCAGCAACCTTTCTTGTCATTGGTGATAATCCTCACAATAAGGCACTGGCTCTCAGTGGGGGCATTTTAATGCAGTACCATGAGAAAATTAGCTCAGTACTGGAGGATTGTGGGTAAATTGTTAAAAGCCCAAGGTGATTTTTAAATGGTAGAATAATGTCTGACATTCCTGTGTGTGTAGGTGTGAACAATATTCTGTTGAAGAAAAGTTCAGACACTTCTGGGTCTTTTTTTTTAATATATTTTCAGAATAATGGAAACGTTAACTGAATGAAAACATACTATTTTGAGCCGTTTTAAGATTTACGGTTGCTAACTTAAAAAAAAAAAGAAACAACTAAATGTCATGACAGCAACTCAGTGCATCAACTTGCTGAAGTTCAAACGTCATTAATCAGACTTTCAAGGTAATATTGTTGTTGGTACCAGTACTTCAGAAACGGCTGATCCACACAAACATTTCTCTCAAAATGAGAAAATATCCAATTAATGCCTCTTGTTTGGATTGGACAAAAATGTGTTATTGGTGTCAGAGGAGAGAGACTGATTTGAGACGATAGAAAGGCAGTAGAACCACAAAGAACAAATTATTACAACATTGAATTCACACCAAACCTTTAACTAGATTGGCTAAATAACAAACTGGAAACGGAGGTTATGACTTATAAAGGTTTAGCAAATTATACAATAACAGAAAACTGTTAGACTTTTGGCTCCCATAGCAACAACTGGACATAATTTATTCATAAAGCTGCTTCAAAACTACTTTTTCAGCATGAGACTGAGAACTTTCGCAATAAAAACGTGTTTGTGGCAGTAATTTAGAAATATTTGCGCTTATGTATGATGGTAAATGTGACTTTTTATTATTCGCTGCATCATTATGGATTATAATATTTAGTAGCAGTAAGAAATACCGCCTCCTGCAGGTGGTAGTAAACAATCAGTTAGAGCCAATATTTTTCACAATTTTTGACAAGAATCTGCAATAAATTCATAATTATGCTTTAGCGTGAAAAAGTGTTGGGATTTGTTGATTTTTTAAATTTATTAAATTTTTTTTGCATCTATTTCCACAATAATTCATAAGAAATTGGAGGAACGGATTGATGTAATTTGGCAGTAAACAGATAAAAACTGCTTTGAATTGATTGATAAAATAATATTTAAGCAGCGTGTTATCTTGACTGTTCTAATTATGTGTCCCTTTAGAGACTAGAGGGCCACATAAAAAGCTATCGCGGGCCGTATTTGGCCCCCGAGCCTTTAGTTTGACACATATGCCAGTTCATCAGATTATTTTATCAATCAAATCAAATCAGTTTTTCTCTATTTTGTTTTCAATCTAATTCATAATTGTGAGTTTATTGGAAACTTTGGATTTAAGCGATGCTAACTCCAAACTGCAGGTGGCAGTGTCTCTTACTTCTACTCCTCTGCGGCCGCAGGCTGACTGCATGTCAGATTATAGTCTGGGATTGACATGGAGAGTGACAAAAGTCACACTTACCATCATGCATATGCACAAGTATCGCAAAATTCCTTGCAAATATTTCTAAATTAGGACCACAAGATCACAAAACAATTGCAAAATCTCAGAGTGACTGATCTGTGTGAAAAGATGTTGATATTTTAACAGTTTTTTCATGGGTTTTGTCAATGCATCCTGCCACAACTGGCCCTTTAGGACATTCATTTTCTTTTTTGTGGCCCAAAATATCATCCAAATTCTGGCTTGATTACCTCGATTGATTGATTTTGTGCCCAATTGGAACCATTCTTGTGTTTCTTTGGCCAGATGTTCTGGCAAAGTTGGACGGATTTTTATTCATAAGGTTCCTGTTGTTTTGAAGAGTTATTGACGTCTCTAAGGAGGCCCACAGCACCACAGGTCATCCACTGTGTTTAACAGTAGGTGTGAGAATATTTTCCTCCAAACTGGAGCATTTGTTGTCAAAAATCTAATTTGTTGTGTCCTCCCACAAAAACACACAACTCCAGTTAAAGTTTAGCTGATTCAACATGTCTGCGTTTGTAATGGTAGAACAGAAAAGGCTTTGAATGGTTGCTATGGAAACTGCCGCCCATTGCTGCAGTTCTCTAACAATGAGCCTTGAAGCTTTTTTTCTTCCATTACCTTGACGCATATTAGATAAATAAGGATCCAGCCAGGTGGCCAGTAGGTGACGTGAATGTTTTATGTGATATTAATAACCCAAAGAAGCAAAGTGGATTAATAATTAGACGTTCTAACTCAACATATAAACTTAAAGTTGAACTACTATGCTTCCTTAAACAGGTCAGGATAAGTCCGTGGCCTGTTCAAAGTTTGTCCATTAAATTTTTTTTTTGCACATATTCATTCTTAGATGATAAGATTTTAGTCTGGTCAGTTCTGCCTATTTTGAGTTCCTTTCAAAATAAAATGTTTTAGGGTCTCTGTCGCTTTAAATCCAAATAAGCTGCTGCTGATGCACAACTATACAACTGTACATGTTTGAAAAGCATTTGTAGGGCCTCCCGCACAACCAACTGGATGGTAAGTCAACAACAAAACACTTGTCTTTTCCAGGAGCCATTGTAAAGTGAATACAGCGGTAATCCTCAGACCAACAGACTGAACAACTCCTTTGTTCCTCGTGCAATTAAACTCTTCAGCTCCTCACTGGAGGCTGGAAGGAGGGCTGACAGGAAAACAACAGAAACAGAAACGGGGACTATCGGGCTTTTGATGTGTTTAAAAACTAACAAAAAACATTAATTTAAGTATTTGATGTATGAGTGCATCCATCCATCCATCCATCCATCCATCCATTCATCCACCCATCCATCCATCCATCCATCCATCCATCCAGCTGACCAAATGTGCTGGAGCTCCGCTGGGGTTTCTAGGCAACAGGTCAGTGTCCGTCTTTGTGACAATTGTTTTATAAAGGGTTCATTTTCCAGACACCAAAAAAACATTAACTCATTTTTTTAAAAGAAGCTTGTTTTTAGAAACAGTTGAGATAAAAATTAGATATATTTTTAATGGTTTTAGAAGGATGGTTGGGCTGGGCAATAATTTCCCCAAGTAAAAGATGTCAAGATTAGATTTTGTAAAATTTTCAGTGTTAAAGTTTGCCACCGCATTAAAAGAGGAATTACATTAAGGCCTTTTTGCACATCTTTACTGCTGCCGGTGTTCTGTTCATCTGTGCTACCCAACACCGGCACTGCATGTTTTCTTTTATTGTTTTTTTTTTTTAAATCGTTTTCCAACTTACAGCTGACCTGAAGCCAGATTGCCGCACACACACACAGCTTTGGCACACAGGGAGAGCATCTCTCCTTGCTTTTACTTAACCACGCACTCAGAGTCGGCTTTTGTTCTGCAAGCATTCAGCTTTGTGAGTAGGCAGGAATTCATGTGAAGAAGTGCACAGTAAAACACACTCCTAAGTAAAACACACTCCTAACTGTGCACTTCTACATCCAGAAAACCATCTCAGCAGGTGGAGCTGGATTCTGTTTTCTTATGGTCCCGATCCGCTTGCCGGTGATTGACTCAGGTTTACCCAAATCCCTGATTGATCAGAGCCGACTGCTTTCCTGCCGTCCCCCTGGAGCGGACTTAGTCATTAGACAGAAGCACATATTAGTTATTTATGTGGGTGTTAAATGCAGTGATGAATAGCTAATGTAGATCTTGCTGATCCTCCCCTGTTTAATTGCCCGTAGCGGTTGTGACCAACTTTGGATCCAGGCTCAGACAAGCGCATCATATGGAGTGTCACATTTAATAAAGAGTCGCGCCTTTGGAGCCATATTGTCCCTGTCTGGCTGTGACTCAGCCTCATCCAATCGGGCCTTCTGGCTCTGGTCAGTGACAATTCGCTCTCCTCTAATAATGGATCTGAGATAAACACACACTTCTCCGTCCTCCGTTGTCTCTGACTGTCTAATCGCGGCTCAGATTTGGGGAGGAGGCAGAAGGATAAAGTGGAAGTGGGGAAAAGATGACAGAGAGAGGAGGCAAGTGGCTGGGTGACCTCCCTCAGCATGCGCCGGACTAAAAGAGAAAAGGTGGAACACACACACTGATCCGCCATCTGTCAACAGGCAGAGAGAGCGCAAAGCTACGAGATCCCGCTTTTGTTTTGTTTCTCCAATTAGTTTTGGCCTCCTTGACTCGCGCACAGCCCTCGATTTTTTTATTTTTTTGTTTTCAGGCTGAGTAACTCGTCTCCGTTTTGTTAGTCATGCATGTCAAAGCTGCATCAAAACAAAGTTGCCTCCTCTTGTTTCTCCCAGCGGTGCGCCACAAGCAGCTGTCCCAAACGCTGCCCCCATTTCGTCCCTCTTAACGGCAGCGGGAACAATAAGAGTCTGCGGCGGCGGGAACGATATTCAACGTCAAGCCCAGGCCCACGGGAAGCTGCACAGTTGATGTTTTGTTGTTATTTTGGGAGCATCGTCTGTCAGACGAAGATGCTCCTCTGGTAAATGTGTAAAAATGTAAATACATTCAACGGGTACAGCATCACTCACTGAAGTTTATTTCAGCAACATGGCAGCTCAAAGTGCTGTAAAAACATTATAAACACTTCATGTAGTGAACAGTTGTGAAAACCAATAACAGCACTGCAAAAACACAAAATATTACCAAGTAATTTTGCTCTAGTTTCCAGTGCAAATATCTTAGTACATTTGAAATAAGACAAAACTAACTTACAAGTAACTTATTGGAGCTTATTCTAAGTTAATAATTTCTTAATATTGAAGAGAAACTGCTATTTCCATTGGCAGATTGCACATTTCTCACAGTTTATGCTACTAAAAAGAAGACCAAAACTACTTGGCAAGATTTTGTGTTTTTGCAGTGAGACATTACATTTTAAGTGCCGTCGTTAAAATGATCAATACGCGTAAAATATGTACGATCATCCTGCAGTGTGTGTTACCACTGATCGGGTCCAATCGGTAGAACATCGGGACCTCTCCCATCTGAAATCGGACATATTCAACATTTTGGATTGTCTTGGCCGACTATCACAGCGTGTGGGGTTTTCCCTGACTGGTAGTGAGAACTCAGCTTGTTGAATGTGACAGGTAGCCAATCAGACAGCACGGATTCCACTCCGTACTTTCCCCTCAGAAAGCACGGATTCCCCTCCGTACTTTCCCCTCAGAAAGCACGGATTCCCCTCCGTACATTCCCCTCAGACAGCACGGATTCCTCTCCGTACTTTCCCCTCAGACAGCATGGATTCCCCTCCGTACTTTCCCCTCAGACAGCACGGATTCCCCTCCGTACTTTCCCCTCAGACAGCACGGATTCCCCTCCGTACTTTCCCCTCAGACAGCACGGATTCCCC
>CAEFZX010012958.1:0-144712 GCA_903066825.1 Alfaro cultratus | reverse complement strand
TGATATCAAAGAAGGGATCCTATGTTAACATGTAACTCGGTCTGTTAAGATGTTTTTGATTGAAATAGCTTTTGATTTTAGTACATGTGACCACTTAATGCTGCACATTCAAAGAATGACCGTTAGCAGTTCTTTATCATCCATAAAATGTTTAGAAAATCTGCTGTGCATAATAATTTGGAACAGTGCAATTTTAGTTTTTGATTTTTGAAAAAAATACTGTTCTCATGGGAGCTTTGTTCAGTAAAATTTGATTTACACTGTAATAGTTCAGGACTTGAAAATTATACTGACCATCTTTGCATTGACCATTTAAAAAGATTGAGCTTTTTTTTTTTTGTCACTTTTTCATTGCAGAAGAGTCATACATGGCTTGCTTAGACAAATTATTAACTTCCCCTTCATCCTTTTAATACATAAAAAAAAGTTTTTTGTGCATTAAGAGCATAAAGTTTGTTACTTTAATGTTAGTATATCAGGTTTTTAATTAATTATTTTTGTTTTCAGTTTATGGATTAATAAAATGTCAAATAGAGAAAAAAGGTTTTGAATATCAACTCATAAAGATTTAATAGGGTTAGTGCCTTGAAGCATCATCCAACACCGTTTTAAATCTGGAATAAATCTTTGTCCCAGCTACCAAATTTAATAGACAGTCAACTGTTTTATGAACAATTTTTTTTTTCTTATTCAATTATATTTACTAAAGTGAAATAACCGAGCTGAAATAAACCCATTGCTCAAGTAAAAGTGGAAAACCCGATTTCTATTTGTGGTGAAGAGAACAAAAGTGGAGTAAAAGTTTGTTTACTGGCGTCGGACTCAGAGTCTGAGGAGGATTTATTTCCCAGCGGAGGCCAAGCCTGGCAGAAAGGAGGCGACAGCGGCTTGGTGGCGCTTCAGGGGCTCATTGCCACGCATAAATCACCCACCTGGAAAAAATTACGAAGACTGGCATCAGCCGCGGCACTGCACCACTGGCCGACAAGCCGTTTGTGTGGAAATGAGAGGAAACAGGCACTCTGATAATAGCGAAGTTTTTTTTTTTTCTTTTTCAGAGCTTGCCCCACAACAGTGTAGGAGTTATGACATGCTGAAGTGAGGGATGAAGTGAGAGGAGGGCAGGAGGTAAGGAAAGGAGAAGAAATTTAAAAAAAAAATGATTTGAATTGGTGTCATGGTGATGTGGTCACACCTAAACACTGTGAATGGCTCACTAAGTCACTGCTGGACGTCAAACAAGACAAATGTGCAGTGATTTCTCCTTCAACATGCCTAACTGCGTGTGTGTGTGTGTGTTTTGGGGGGAGCGGAGACTTGCTCCAGTCTCCTGAGAAGAGGCCTGGGGAGGAAAAGTTGGAAGCAGCTACTATGCATGGTGTGATCCAAAGTTTTTTCCACCTTTCACAGAGCTGGGAACAGTGTTCCAGGCAGGCACATGTGGAAAACGTCAAATCCACCAACACTGCTTTGGAAAAAAATAAACGCTCAGATTGTTTCGAGTGGGCCTGCCTGATTGTCAAGGGTTGACTGTTTGTGTATTTTCAAATGTAATCATATTAAATATAATGAGTCCAGCGTGCCTGACATTATTCGGACACAGTAACATTGTTGCAACATAAATACAGGAGGTGGTGGGACTCACTGACAGTAAACCTACAAGACAATAGCTGAGGGAGAACATGTAGGCTTGCAGGGACTGTTGGTGAAAGATAAGTAAGTATCAGCTGTTAATTGATTTGAAGGCAGGTCCTTCAAGGCTGACAACTTCTATCTAGATTTTACATTTTCATTTTGAGGAAATAAAGGAAGTAGCTTTTGAGTTACCCGGTGGTATTGAATCTAAGAAGGGCTGCCTGAGAAAACCTACAGAAGTATTGAAGAAGCCATCACAGCATTTCAGCTCACATCATTTGTAAGTAAATGTTGTACTAGAGTACCAGCAGTGAGGATTGTACCTCGAGGGACATTTACACTACCAAGTTTTGATGCTCAGTTTTGATTTCCTTGCTGAGTTCTAATTTTTGAGGGTGATTTTTCACTTTTTGAATTCTGTGCCATCGCCATCAGACTCCAGAGTAAACCATTCCCTACTCTGAAATGCGCAGAAGAAGAAGAAGTGATGTGTAAATCCCCTAGCTGTGCTTACAGAAATACATATGGATACTACAGATGTCAGCATCTGTATCAAGGCTACAGGTAAAGAAAACATATGGATCCAGATAGTTGGGATGACAATAAGGGAGGAAAGGAGATGTAATCAGATTTATACGATAATAAATACATGCTTGATACTAAAGTGAAAGCTTTAAAAAATAAATATTTCATGAGTGGAAACGCGTTTGCTGATATAAAGATGGAAAATAAAACTTATGTTAGCATAAATTTTAAGGAATAAGAATTAATGCTTTGCTTTGACAAAAAAATAAATTTTGTATGTATTTACAAGACATTCAGGCAGTCTGACATATTCAAGTTTTTGTCAGTGATGCCTGGAAAACAACAGGGAGAAGCTGGAAGTACACGTTAAAGCTGCACGATTCCACAGCAGAAACAGATTTCTGCAGCTCCAGACCAAAAAACTGCTTACATTATGATTGATCTGCCAGAACTGGAGACATGTTCAATAAATGAGGTCTTTACTGAAACGTTCATGTATTCCAAAAACTCAATTCACTAAGTAAAACACATAATACAGATTAATAACATGCAGGCTGATGCTTTCAAGGGTTTTTATCAATGATTTTCTGCTCATGGCTAATGAGAACACAATTAAGATTCAAATTTAATGTACTGAAGTGTAGTCTTAATGCAAAGTATGTTCAGTACCTGCTTAAATTGTTCTTTTCCACAGGTGTTTGCAAACTGACAGATGAATTTTATCAGAATACATCTTCTAACTTAATGAATATGACTCTAAAGTAAGGTATAAGAACAGTATTCATTATTGTATCCCAGCATTCCAGCCATGAACATTAATTACTTATATTTACAGTACAAGTGTGTATGAAAGAACAGGTGCTTTATACATTTAACAACATTTTATAGCAAAAACAATTATATTTTATCTTCTTGCTTCATGTGGATTGAATGCATAACTCTAGGTTGACCATTGCCTCCTTTCCACCCCTAAACTCTGAATTTAGTTCACCTCAAGTGGTGACATCTTCAAACCATCACACTGCCTCCACCAAAAGCTGTTTGCAGTTGGCAGAGAGGAGCTGGGAAGCTCATCGTGGAGTCAACCTGCATCCTCAGCTCTGCTGCCCAATTCAGAAACCCATGTTTGGGTCCATTCAACAGGAAACAAGCAGAGTAATTACACTCAATAAATTGTTAACCAAGCACAAATCCTTATTTTTTATAAGTCTTCACTGAATGTCAAAATGATAGAGGGTGTACATTCTGAATTGCTGTAAATATTTCTCTGTTGGTCATGTTTTTCAAGGAAATCTATGCAACTCATGTTTTTACTAAAACAATGGAAAAACAACAAGTAGCCCAGACTCTGAAGGCAAAGAAAATGCCACCAGAATAAAACAACCCCAGAGGCTTTACACACCCTGTGATATTTTGGAGGAAAAACGGGATAGAATAATGCAGAATGGTTAAAATGACAATGTTGCAACAGTTTTGTACATTTTTGCAGGTCTATAATGAATAATTTTCACAGCACTAAACCTACACAAAAAAAAATTAGCTTTCCTACTGTTTTTAATGAAAATAGTGTTTTTTATTTTCCGCCTCTTCAGTTTTCTCACTTGAAGATACGACATTTCTGCACATTACTACTTCATAATATTCAGACATTTCTCAATTAAGCAGAAACACAGACGCTGGTTGCTTGACATTGAGTGCGTTTGTTGTAAACACAAACATGTACGTCTGCTGAACGCGGAAGCATTCCCTCGTCGGCACCTCATTTCTGAAATTCCGGTAAGCATGAGCAGAATCCAGGAAGCTTATTTACATTCATGGGGAGTTGAGTCTGGTGTGCGTCTGTCAGTGCTGCGCTAACATCAAAGAGACGGAGCAAGAGGGAGAGAATAGAAAAAAGGAAGAGAGAGTGAGAGCGAAAAAGAGAAATTGACAAAGAGATGGAAGGGAGAAGACTGAGGAAAGTAAACAGTGCGAGCTTTGATAGTTGGGATGAGGGAAGCTGAGGGACAGGGACTCAGGCAGAGTGGAAGGTGGAAAAGTGACATTTGGATGGTTTGGAGAAAACAAGCTGCGGTCCAGTGTACATGCACAACAAACTCTGAGTGATTATCAGCACCGCTGTTTCTCTGTCAAAGTCTTCGGAAATAAAGGAAGAGCCAGGTGGCTCAGAGCAAGAGGAGAATCCCAACACAAGGTGTGAATCACTGCAGTTACTTTCGTCCTGTCAGATGTCAGAGTCAGTCATCAAAGACGCCTCAGTTAGCAGAGTAAAAAAATGTCACAATGGAGGGTGGGAGACTGCAGTGCTTGCGTAACAGGTGTGTGTATGTGTGTGCCTCTAAATATGACAGCAGACGCCCCCCGGATCCTTCAGAGCCAGACTCAGGGTCTCTCTGTCAGCTTGTCACCCAGATGACGCCACCTGTCTGTTTGTTTGTGCAGGTGATGCCTGCAAAAGAGCATTTTCCTCCTTCACAGCAAAAGAATCAATTAGCAAGAAGAAAACAGACACAGTGAAAAGCCTGACTAGATCCTCTAAGTCTTGTTCCCATCATCCTAATTAGTGTAAATCGTAACTGTGGACTCAGCTCCGCTTCAGTTTCCTTGTTCAGAAACTTGATTTTGCCAGAGTTTATACAAAAAAAAAAAAAAACTTGAAAAGAGTAAACATATGCATCACTCTGACCTCAACATCAAGACAGGATATTTTCATTCTAGCAACTATCTTACCTGTAATAGAAAACTTAATAATGTCGCAGTTGTTTATGTGATATTTTTGTAATATTTTACTCTGACCGGAAAAGTTTTAACATGTTACATTCTCAGAGTATGTTTGACACTGGTGGCACATCGCCCCCTTCTTCAATTTCCTGTGCAACACAATATAAACCCAATAAAGATTTAAGGATCAATAATAAGTGGTTTGATTAAAACAGCATAAAGTATTTGGTAGAAGTCTGCATTGGTCTGAACTCCTTTCGTTCTACGTAGCTATCAGTTTCAGCATCAAGAACCAGATAATCTGGATTCTTCCTACATGGAGACACCAAAAGAACGAGCTCCTCCAGGTAAGATATTGTAGGTTTACAACTTTTCACCAGAACCTCACTAAAAAATCTTGAACTCTCCCTTTAAATACAAGGAAAAACTTGTTACTTACACATTGAATTGTTAAATTATCGCACTTTCTGGCCAAGGGCTACGTGTGGAGGCTCACCAACACCATGTGTCACCCTGAAAACACCATGTGTATGATGAAATGTGCTGGTTGCAGCATGGTGGTGTGAGGATTCTCTTCCTCAGCAGAAACAGGGCAGCTGGTCAGAGTAGAGGGAAGGATGAATGGAGCTTAATTTAGAAAAATCCTGGAAGAAAACTTGTTAGAAGCTGCAAAAGACTTGAGGATAGGCAGGAGGTTCTTTCAGAAGGATAACAGCCCTAAACATACAGCCAGAGCAGCATTGGAATGGTTCAGATTGAAGGATATTCATTTGTTAGAATGGCCCAGTCAAAGTAAGCACCTACAACCAACTCAGATCGTGTTGGTAGACTGGAAAATTGCTTTTCATTCAGTCTCACTGAGCTTTAAGTATTTTGCAAGAAGGAAGGTCCATAAAGTTTAGTCTCTTGCCGTGCGAGAGACATTAATCTAAAGGTCTGCAGCTGTTTTTGCACTAATAGCTTGTTCTACAAACACTCCCAAGTGCTGCATGCATGACCAAACATTGGTGTGATGGTTAAACATGAAGGACCTGTGGCAAACACATGCTTACATTTCCATAATTTCCATAATATCCTAGAAACCAAGAAAACTCCTCCAGCAAGATTCACAAATTTCATTGAGAGTTTCTTGAAACAATCCAGCAACTTTAACTATTTTCATGAATTCTCCCTGATCACGGAATATCAGTACCTATGCAAAGCACTGACCAGTGAAATGTTTGTGTTTCACCTTTAAAATGTGTGTTTTGGAATATGTGGTGCCGTGTTGCTTTTTTCCCAGGCATATTATTACAGTTATCCAGAAAATTCCTATAAAACGTCAAAGGATGAAACAAAAGAACACGCGTTTGTCTGGGTGATTACAGGCTTCAAAGCGCTTTGGACTCATCGGCAGCTGATGTCATCAATCAAACAGCCACGATGATCTCTTCAGATCCCAAGAGCAAACTGCTGGATGCAGCCTGAACAGTCAACACACACCGACACAGTCGCTGATGGAAAGTGGATTCATGGTTGCAAACGTAGATCTCGTGTGTGTAAGAGAAGAGGCTTTGGAGCTCAACCAGCACATGTCATGCAGGGCAGCTGCAGCTCAGCAGGGATTCAAAGATCAGCAGAATGACTGATGGTGCTGCAGTCCTTAGAGGCTTACGAAACACTCGGAAACACAACAAATGCAAGTCTGAGCAGGAGTGTGATCCCACACATACACAAAGTCCCTCTAAGTCTGTATTTAGGTCCCAGTGTAGTTGCATTTTGAGGAGCAGCTTGCAGACTAAACAGAAAATAAACACTTTGCTTCTTAGCTCCTTTGAGTACTATCAAAGTTCGATGCTGGAGTTTGTCAACAGAGGGCACTCTTACCCCTTTCCTTAAAGACTTTCTACCTCCTCACACACACATAGAGTCACACACTCTGATCTCCCCGAGCTTTCCCTTTTCAGCTTCACTTCTCCATTTTCTTCAGTTTCATGCCATTGTTTATCGAGACACTAGCTGATTATTATTATTTTTTTCAGCTAAACAGTTTATTTTTTGTTCTCCATGGTGGGATTCTATAGGGATGTAATTTATATTTTACAAGGCCGCTTAGTCTAATGTGTTTGTCATAATCGGGCACTGTTTGTACAGGTGGCGATAAGGGACAATCTCCACATGTCTGGTGTTGTTTACTGGCTATAAATAGCAGTGCATTAGCTGGTGGCGAGGGCTCCTGTGATGGCTCGGTGGGTTGGCTAAAAACGCACCGCTGTTGCACTGCTGCCATTAGGACCACTTTATGCCTCGTGTGTGGGTGTGTGTGTGTGTGTGAGGGTAGGGGTGTTTAAGACGAAGGAGAGGATTTGGTATTTTTTGGTTTGCTGCAGTGCTTGTCTACATTTTCTTCTACAACTTTCTCTTTGTATCTAAGTGTGTGTGGCTACATCTTGTGATCTGGCTTCATGTTTACAACTGGGACTAGATTCCACTGCCAAAAACTTCCCATCTCATAGCGCACGCTATCACACCCCTAATCTGGATGTGTGTGCTCAAGTGTTGGCATGGAGTGCTCCCAGTTTCCCCCCCCCTTCGTTGTTCCTCTACAACCCGTCCTCCTCTTCATCCATTGTGGCTGAGAGGATCTTCCTCCCTTTCATTCACCCTCTCCTGCTCTCTTCCATCTCTCTCGTTTTCCTAATTACCCATACTCCTCGCTGTGGCCCCTCCCTTGGATCCTTTGAAGTTATTTTAGCACAAATTCTACTTAGCTACACTGGAGACAAAACAAGGACAGGCCTGCGACTGAGGGCCTCTGGAAATGTGTGTTTCTTTCTGTTGATTGAATCAGCAGTGTCTCCTGTTTCATCCGTGTTTACATCTGAGTCAATGTGTATGCAACAGGACCGACTTTCAGGGTGTGTATGTGTTGAGGAATAAGAGCAAAATTGTGTCCATACCTTGCTTCCAGATAGTATCTGTGTATATGTGTTTGCATATGGTTTATTTTTGTGTGCGTGTGTGTGGAAAGTAGAGCTCCAACAAAGTAACTTGCTGACATCCTCCACATAAAAACGACTTTATGTCCTTTCCATGCGTTGTTTCTAAAAGGTTCTCCATAAATGCAGTGTTATTTCTGGAAATGTCTTCATCCCAAACAGTGTCGTTACTATTCCAAGCCTGCAGATAAATTTAGGGATGCGCAGCATATCTGCATTAACACTGCTCATTTTTAACACATTTGTTTTGGTCCCTAAATAAAAATGGACTGAAAATAATTACCAATAATTTGTTTTATCTGGTTTCGGGTTATGTTTCAGGAAGGCATATCTATCTACCTATCTTCCTTTCACCCCCTCCAAAACAAATGTGTTCCTCCTACAAATCTGCATATACCCAGTCTGTTGGATTCCAGTCAAAAAAAATGGAAATACTGCATTTTGCCAAAAATATTTACGATGTAAAATAACTCAGAGTAGAAAAGGGGACTCACTCTTGATACTCATTTGAATGTATTTCAATCCAAATTCAAATTTAAACCAAATAGGCAATATTGCCAGAAAATATAAATTAATTTTACTTTGTCTTCAGCACACTTGAAAAACTGAATGCAATCAATGTAAGCATATATTCTATCAGTCTAATTTATGGATAAAGTTGATAAATGTGTCATCTGGCAAAAATGTGGTTGCTCTAAGCCCAAAAAGAAAAAAAATTCAAACAAAGTTGAAGTTTTATGTGGTGTAAATTATTTCTTGAAATAGCTTAAGTGTTGCAGTATTTTCTATTTTCTTGGTTTCTTCGCAGCTTGATGGAGGGAAACTCCGGCACAGAGGAAGAAGAGTAACAACTCTTTCAAGGCGGCTGGGAATTAGACGAGAGTGTTAATGGTGAGAGAAGCTCCTTCTGAGAGGGGAGGAGTGAATCAAAGTGAAGTTAAACATTTTTATGTGTATTGGATGTGTATCAAAAAACGGATTATATTGTCAAAGAGGAAAGCCTAAAACCAAGAGAAAGACACAGGAACAGTAGATTTATGAGAGCAGTGCCAAAGCAAAGGGAGGGAGGATCCAATGCTTCCCATCTGACTCAACCCTCTGCTGAAAACCACTCGCAAATGAGAAACACAAGCACTTGGTCCAGAAAGCCTACAATGATGCTGGAGCTTCGGGAAGCTGGAGCTTTTCCTGAGACTTCTTGAATTCACTTCCATGACTCTCTGCCCACGGTAAACTCACACAGTCTCCTCCACAGGAATGAGTAAAGCGGACGTTCTGGTTCACCACACTGTAGGCCTTCAGACTGAATCACTCAGGGTGACGATCAGAGCCTGATGCGCTGTTGATCTTCTTTAACGGCTCCACTCATCGAGTGCACCGACATTCGCAAGTTCCCACACACATCTACAAATGTACACCCAGACGACTCCACTCAGAGAAGAAAAGTCACTTCACTTATTAACGTTGTCTTTCACACCCACTTCGGCCCACATTTGGATGGTAGAGCTGGTTCTGAGCCTTAGTGCGACGTGCCGACTGTCTCATGCGGCACGGTTTCATGTGCTGCTCGTAATAAGACAGGTTTGCACGGAAAGAGCTGCTTCAAATTAAAATAAGGCACAGCTGGAGGTCATGGCAAAATAATGACCAAT
Source organism: Alfaro cultratus (assembly GCA_903066825.1). Lineage (NCBI taxonomy): Eukaryota > Metazoa > Chordata > Actinopteri > Cyprinodontiformes > Poeciliidae > Alfaro > Alfaro cultratus. The sequence continues at coordinate 135,201 of CAEFZX010012958.1, read as the reverse complement.
ATCACAAAATGATGACCAATATCACTTATGCTTCGTGAGGTAACGGTTTTTATGATGCTGCATGCTTAGAAACAGGCTTTCTATGTTTTATGTACAAACTTGGATTTAAATTCCCATCTGTCTTGCATTCACAGTTTATGTACCTTCAGTTGACAACAATAAGTTGTTTTTTTTCACTTTGTATTATTTTTGAACATGAAAAAAAATGTGAACATAGCCAATGAGCTATTACTGTGGCTTTCATTAAGACAGACCACACTTGTCTATATTGGAAACATGTGGGAACATCCCAATGTTATAGGTTGCTTTGAATGTTTGGTTTGCTGGAATACAGAAAACAAAGGTTTTGTTTGATATTTAAAATGGCTATTTTAGAGAAAAACTATTTGGTTGGCTTATTTAGTGTCTTGTTCCTGCCAAGATCTGAATAAGTTTCTTCACTGAGGTTTTAGTCCCCAGAAAGGAATTTGTGCAACACATAAACACACTTCAGGATTTTACAGACTTTTCATTCTTTTAAGATGAGTAAGATCAACTGGGTTTTATCTACAAAAGGAATATCATTAAACCTCCAATATTTCCAAAGAACAAAAACATTAGATTAACATCACTGATTAACATTCTTTGACTAGAATAATGCACTGGGGACATTTTCACTTTCATAAATTTACCAATTCATTTGAAACTTAAATATCAATTTTCAGCTAATTTAAATCTTTGCTCTCATTTGAGGTGAAATTGTTGAATGAAAATTAATAGTATTTTTATTCTCAATGCATATAAAAAACTAATTTGATTTATGGTCTGTGTTATGAGTCACGGGACCCCCCTGATAGTGTGGAGGCCCTAAGCAGCAGCTGAGTTTGCTTATTCCTTGGGTAAGCTCGGCTTGGGGCAGGTTGCTGCTTGGAGTCTGCAGCTCCGGGAGGAGCTACGTCAAAAACGCAGCACTCAGTTACACAACTGCTCCCAGAACAGGCACCAGTGGAGAGTCAATGATCTCTCAAACATCCATAAAAGAATGACAACACTCTAGGTATGTTTTTGATGAAGAAATGCCATTATAACGTAATTTAAAGCTCAAGAAAGCTGATTTTACATAACACTGCCTCTTTAAAATTGAAGTACTACATTGAGAACTGTACCGCTTACTTCCACGACATTTTCACATAAATATGGTAGCCTTAAAAATGGATTTAGAAAAATAAACACAAAGTCAGCCTATAAAACAGAAAAAGGTTTATGGATTTATCTTGTCGCTTGTTATCTTTGCTTAACCAGGAACAGGCTTCTCACGGTTTTCTAAGTGGTTACTGGCTTTGGTTTATCGTCCCGATAGCATCTTCAGCAGCAACATTTCATCTTTAACGATGCTTAATTTGCTCAGTATGTCTGAGAGCTTCATTTGGAGAGCCTCCCAGGCCTGGAGGATGGTGCGTAGATGGTAGGAGATAGAGAGGGATGAAGTGCGACTGTCTAAGAACATAAGATGTGGTAAAGAAACATTTACGCTCCACTTATCTCCCTCTCCATCCATATCTCGGCTGCTCTCAGGCAGACGGCGGGGGATGAGACTAGATTTCGGAACGTCAAACAGAATCGCATTCTTCTTTCGCCCCTGCCGGTTGCTGTCACTCGGCTGTTTTATCAAAAAGACAAGCAAACACAGCGGAACGCGCCGATGAGCATTTGCACAAAGCTCAAAATCAAATACAACGTAGACACAGTGCAAACATTCATACAAGTGGGTAAACACGTAGACAGGCAGAACAATAAAACTCTGCTTTATGCACGCAGTGACACCAAGTGTAGCCCAGTCACTGTTTGATTATTCCAATGTTGTTTTAATTCATCAGCATGTTGGTGACATCTCCCTGACAGGGCATCACTGCATGGATTCCTCCCCCCACCATAACGGCACACACTGATTTAGTTACACAGAGGAGAGAAGGCTCATCCACTTCCCTGAATCATGGCAGCAGAAGAAGCTCATATGTTTAAGATAAAGCTTCGACAAAGAGCGCTGTGTTTCCCTCTCAATCTCTGTCCTCCTGTTAAATATGCAGCTACAGCAGCACCAGGATCCTCGCCGGGTTGAAGCATGAATTAGGTCAGTGGCGGCGTCATACGGATTTAAAATGTGGCAAATATCAGAAAAGGTCTGCAACATCCAGAGCAGCGGAAAACTCCAGGTCAGTTCTCCAAACAATGAGGACGACTGTATGCGTGTGTGTTTTTTTTACACATGCCCAAGCAGTTTTAATTTAATTTTTTTTTATCTATTCAACTGAGAAAATAATCAGTGTGGATAGGTTCTGGAGTATCTGGTATATCAGATTAAATGTCAAAATAATAATACAGTAGTGGAGAGACGATCAGGCTTTTCAGGGCCAATGCTATTTCCAGGTTTCTTTGATGTCTGACCTGCAGATTTTAATTTTCTAAATGAAGGAATTACCTTCAATTATCCCCACTTATGTGTCAAAGCATATCATCACTCACCTTTACTGGAATTTAATTCAGTTCAAAAAGCATACATTACTGTACAGGCTGTTGGTCGATGTGTTTAAAGACTGAAAATAAAAATAATTCTTAGTTTCGAAGCACCAAAATGTACAAAGATGTATTTGGAGGAGATTTAGGTTTTTTCAATGATTTTATATTATTTAATAATTTTATAGGGATCCCCATAATCTGATAATCATTAAAATGGAAAAATACGCCCTGATGTAAGGGTATATAAATGTTTTAAGCTTTAATCAAAATGCCCCTTTTTTTATACATCACCTCAGGCAGTATCCATTTAGTGATAAAAAAACCCAAACTCGCAAAGCCATTTCAAATGTTGCCACTTAGCTAAAGGCTTTGATTAATGCCAGTTTCAGTCATCTCTATTGATTGCCGTCTGTAATTAACATGAATCACCTTGTTAACAGGTCTGACCCTGAGCACTGACCTTCCATCGCAAATAAAGGAGAAATTGTGACTGAAAAGCAGCAACATAAAGGAGCCGACGGAACCGGCTCATATCATCAACCTGATCATGAACACTGGGATGAAGATGTTAGGCGTTAAATATGCTAAATTAAACTAACAGCTCTTTGAAGGTGGTGAGCCTAGAAGACACAGATCTTAACACACAGCCACAGTTTAACGATCATAAAAACTCCAGTTTCCAGTTAAAAGATTTTACAAATCAGTTAAAATAATATAATTTTAAACTGCTGAAAGATATTGTCCCAGAAACTATAAAAAACGAGCCGCGAGATGCTCATATGTGAATGATTTTTGTGCCAGTTCTCGTTGCTTGCTGGGAGCAGTAGACCCTTCCAGCTCATGAGGGCCATCCAAGAGGAAGAAATCTTTCTTAGAGATCTGAAATTAGCTCGGTGAGTCACAGGCCCAGTGCTGCGAAAGGTGGAACTCTGTTCTTCTTTTAGGGAAACGTTTCCAGCAGCAGAAACCTTGCCCTGTTTTGACATCACCCGCCTCCAGCTGTAGCTAAACCCGGTTCAGCTTTACAGCTCTCTCCGCTGCCTGGCATCTGTGAGCTGTATGGATTACAGATCACGGTGTATTCCTGGACCTGTTTTATTTTTTGTTGTTGTTGATTTTCTTTTGAGTGATACCTTGTTTCTGGACTCTCTCTGGTTTTTTGGAGCTGAGAGGGGGGGGAAACCAGATGGTCCAGTCGACGCAAAGCCAAAGCAAGCAGGACCCTCGGAGCAGAACAAATCCAGCTCCTTGGATCCCCTCAGGGTCACCGCTGCACGTTGTTCAGTTTTCCCTCTTTTCAAATTTGTCATTCATGTTTCTTTTCTTTCTAAACTCTACAACAAACATTTCCTCTTCAGCTCTTGACTTCGTCTTTATCATTGATCGTCATCATCATCGTGCTCCTTTTGTTTTCTTCCCCAGCACCACTTTCCATCATACTCAGGCTAACTGTTTCCAGGTGGACAAGACCTGCAAGATTATTTCATTTCATATCCAAAGTGAAAACAGCTGACTAGAACAGATCAGACATTCAAAACTGAAAAAATAAAAAGCTTCGATCTCACCATCAACAAGCATTCTGCCTTTTCTAGTTGAAGCTGTGTTCAAGTCCAATAGCAAAATGAAAGGATAAAACAGCAAAACCAAGATATATAGAGAAGAGAGTTGACCGTATAGTTTAAATCTGCCACCAACATTGCACTGTTTGAACAGATTAACTGAGAAATTAACTTTTCTACTGATTTGTCTGTTTCATTATAAGATTTTGCAAACTGTATGAGGTGACTGCTGCCCTTCCAGGCCTCTCCCTAAAGCAACACTTTTCAGCTTGTACTTCTTCCTCCTTTTTTTCTTCTTCCTTTTTTCAGTGGTGGATGCCAACAGTTTGGTGCGATGCTGTGTATAAATATATACTATCTATTTATCTAATTTTACTTTCTATAAGTATATGTTTGAGTAAAATTAACATTGTTCTTTATTTTTCCGAACTACAGACATGTCTCCAAAATTCCAAGCAAAAATTTTGTATTTATTTTTAATGAGAAATGTTTAAAAAAAAAAAACATGCAGTGCTTTCAGACCTCAAATAATGCAAAGAAAACAAGTTTATATTAATTAAAAAACAACAGTACCAATGTTTTAACTCAGGAAGAGTTCAGAAATCAGTATTTGGTGAAATAACTCTGAGGTTTTCAATGGGATTCAGTGCAATGGGCTCTTCATTTTTTCCAGAGCTGTATCCGACACTGACTACAGTCAGTCTTGTGAAGTCACCTTTTCAGTCCAACTTAGTATGCTTGAAGCCCCAGTGAGGAAGGCTTCAGACTAAAGGGGCTGGTATCATGGTAAATGATGAGTGGAAAACCTGGATTACAGAGCACAGCCAGGTCTACTGTAGCTGAGTAGGTGCTAGTGGAAGAGAACCACATGGCTTAGGCCAACCAGTTATGGAGGAACCTCATATTAGCTGCTTGTATCCGGGTTCTTGTTCGTTTGGTCAGGATTCACCACTCACAACCTTAGATCAGCTTTGAATTTGGTTCAGGTCTTTCTTCACCACAACAGACTGCCCACATTGAAGTAAATGCAAGCTTCATTTTTCTATCCATCCCTGGCTTTATGCCACCTGGACTCCAGAACTAAACAATTAAGTTCTCCACTTAAAGATTTTGACCTCTTTCTGAAGAGTCCAACTTCTGCTACTTTCTACACAAAATATTGTGCAATATACATTGTGTATAATGCACAATATCACTTCAGTATCCTGCATGTTTTCGTTCTTCCCGTTTCAACATGCTGGTAGTAACTTCCTCCTCAGCGTGTCAATGATCTAAAGGGGCCTGCTAACGAGCCATCATTTGATTCAGGTGTGTTAAATCAGGGAGAGAATTTAAAGCATGCAGGCTACCAGTATAAACTCTGCATTTGGGTTGGGAAAAAAAATTTTTTGGGTGTGTTTCTGATGAATTATGCAATATGTATTAAAGAAGAAAGGTGGATGTCAAAACACAAGTGCGCGTTTGATTAGCTAGGTGAAAGACAAGGCAAGACGCGAGTTCCTATATCAATCTGAACATAATGACTCCATGTTTCTCGCTCAAGGAGCCAGCTCATAAACAAACTGGCTCCAAGACGACGAGCATCACTTGTCTTTCCTCTTTGAAACCCACTCTGCTTTGGGAGTAATTAATGCAGCTTATGGTCGAGTACAAAGGCAGAATATTGCTGCATTGTACTCTTGTCTGTGTGAATGAGGAGGGAAGAGAGCCACCTGTGTTAGATTCCAAAAAAGAAAAACACAAAAAAACATGTTTGCATCTGAATGAAGCACAGGTACTGGTGTGCGCATTTTATATTTTGCATATTTTTCTATATCTGTGTGTGATACTAAATATGAGAGGGAGAGAGAGAAGAGGGAAAAGAATGAGCACATCTCTGTCTAGGAGCATTAGCAGCGAGTCCGTTCTCTGTATCTCAATGAGGGGATTAGAGGACTATTCATTAGAAAGCCTTTGATAGGTGGCTGGCTGAGTCTGTCCTCTGCTGCTGCATCGTGGCAGGCAGGGAGACCAGGGTGAAGTGGAGGAACCCTGAATGCTAGTTTTTAACTGTCTTCGTCTCCCTTTATCCAGGATCCTTATCCTCAGGATCGCCAGGATTAGGTATTTTTTTAATTTGATATTCTTCAAACATCAATAACAAAAGTTAGCTTTTTTACCACTGAGAAATTTACTTTTGCAGGTTTACCTGAAATAATCTCAGAGCATGACCTGACATTGATATTTACCATGAAGCCCTTCCTATGCCTTTCAAAAGCATTTACAATTTGATCTGAAAAATATAATTATGAACAAACAAATTTTACTTTTTTGCCAAAAATATTACAAAGAAACCCCAATAAATGCAAATATTTAACACAAAATGAGTGATTGCACAAAAATGTCCCCCTTTTCAAGTTAATATTTAGAAGCTGCACCTTTGGCTCCTGGAAACAAATTCTCCTCCAGGATTCTCTATAATTTGCTGTTTTTCTATCTTTACAAACATTTCAGAACCTGCCAACAAGTATCCCCACAGCATGCTGCCGCAACCACCATGCTTCACAGTGAGGATGGTGTGTTTGTGATGATGTGCAAAGTTTGATACATAGAATCTTGTCTGAAGGCCAAAAAGCTCCATTTTGAAATGTTTTATTGAGCTACTGTTGGGATGCTGAATGGTCGCTCTAAACTGATGTTGTCTGAGTTAACTCAGCTAATCCACAACATTTTTTGAGGAGACAGTTGACGGACAGACAGACAACTTTGATGGATAAAAGAAGAGATGAATTTGCAGCAACAAGATCTTTCAGTATTCACACCCAAATGGACAGACTCACGATGCTGACCGCTACTGTTCTTGACGGTTGCAGAGGCAACATCTACATAATGTGGAGTTTTTCAGTTTACCACCAACCATTAGCAAGTATTGCAGTTGGCTGCCATGGAGACGGTGGGTGTAGGCTGGTGGTGAGATATTGCTGACCAAGTGATCAAACTGGTCTCTTACTAAGAAAACCATACACCCCTTTCTTCACATTTAAACTATGATCTCCCCTTTCAAAATATATGGAAAATGTCTCGTTATTTGCTAAATATGTCTATTATGGCAAACCCTAAAAATAGTAGCAAAGGAAAATAAAGATATGCAAACTTCAGAAAACTATAATATTTAGAAACCTGTGCAATTGCTTATTCCTCCACTTGGAAACTTTCTCTGTTTTGATCATGTTTCTCTTTGTTCAGCCGAAAGCATTTCAGAAGACTAACTCCTGTGAAACACCCCCACCTGTCAGTGTTTGATGTTTCCACTGACAAGTCATACGCTTTACATCCAGCACAGAGCATCATTGACGCAAATGGAAAGATAATAGTTGCCTGCGTAAGCTCGTACTCACCCCTAACAGTGACACATGGTTTAGATTGCTCGCCAGAAGTTTGCTGAAAGTACACAAGCCGCTGTAAAAATGATGAGAAAACAAAACCCTAGGCACGAGAAAGCAAAGAAATGTCTGACTTCGCCGCTCCTCCTCGTGTCCTTCCTCATCACCTACTTCTCCCACTTTGGTTCTAACCTCAGGAACTCAGGCCTGGGCCATGGGAAGGAGAGGAAGACAGGCAGCGAGGATGAAGGAGAAGATGCTGTCAAGTGAAGGAGAGGAAAACTAAGGATTGATTAGAGGAACGAGCTGGGGAATTGCTTTGATCAGTGCCTTTTAATAAATCTGTCAGAGTGAAAAGGCAGGACTGCATGAGACAGGAAGAGAATGATCAGCTCACTGAGGTCTTAACCAGGTGATGTTCACTTCTTCTTTATCTCTTCCTCATCTTCCAGCACAGTACTATGTGGATTCTCTCTGTATTCGCCTACTGCAGCATCTAAAAGTTCGACAACTTTTTTTGTACTGTTAAAAAGTAAAGTGGTTTAAACATACATCGAATTTAACTTTAGTCTCTTCAACTGAGAGATTGAGAAAAGTGGATTTTACACTGCAATAAATCCTCGTGGAAATCTACGATGGTGTAGAACTGATCATGAAATAAACATTATAAAAGGAATTATTTTGTCACAGCCACAATATTTATAATGGGAAGGTTACTTATTCCTTCATTTACTACTTCTGTCCCAGGCAGCTCCTTCTATTGGAAGATTAACCAAATATATCCAATTGATTTTGGGGGTTTCATCTCTTTTTTTTTTTTAGCCAATATCACTCCTGGACATTCTTTTCTATTTCTGAAGTAACCTGACAACTCTTAAGGTCTTTCCAGCAGACAGCTTTTGTCTGAAGAACTAAACCTCCAGAAAGACTGTGTAAACTCAGTACGACCAGATTTAGTTCCTTCCAAAATCATGTTGTACCTATGGCGAAAGACTGACGTGTGGAATAATTTTTAAATTGTTTTTCAGTCCAGTATTTCCACAATGTTTGATTCAGGGTACAGCACCTGCCTGTTGAACTCAATGTGAAGAATAGAGAGAGAGAAAAAAAAACATTTGTTATTTTGTTAGCTAGTTAGGCCTCCGTTTTCTCCATCCTCTTCTCCATCCTTAAGATCAATTCCTTTAGGTTCTTCTGACTTTGTAAACCAGCTAAAGCACTGACATGTTTTAAAGCTTTAAAATCCACATCAGAATATCAAAGAACTACAAACCCAACCATGTAAAGCAGGAGTCTTGGCCAGACGCATGCAGATTCCTGCCACTGGAAGAAACCACATTTATGGATTGTGTTTGCTATTGTTTCATATCAATGCTAGTTTATGGTGACACCATGACTCCCAGTTGGAGGGTAAATGCTGGGTAAGATGGATGTGTGGTCCCTTGCGTGTGTGTGTGTGTGTGTTTTGTTATGGTACTTCCCATTGGCAGGCCATATAACTCAGGTTAATGTTATCTTATTTCACACAGCTCAGAGACAACCTCAGGGAGGAGATCATTTGGAGCGCTCTTATTACTTTTCATTAGGCTAATGTGATGGATGGAGGAATATTTACAGGGGAGAGGCGTACTCACTCACACACACACCCGTACACCATACTGAAGACCTTGTATAGGTTTGAGTGTCCATTTTAGAGTTAACCTCACTGATAAGACAGAACATCCGAACTGTCCACCCACAGAGGGGACTGCATAAATAACCCACCTGATGTATTGATCAGGATGTTTGCACATTTCACCAGAGAAACAGGAGGATTTACAGCACTGCCTACAAGACTGTTGGTATGAACCTTGACTCAGTGGTTGAGCTACTATAAATACTGTATTGTACTGTAGGGACATTTTATATAACGAAATAGCTTTAAACTCCTCTAAATATTGCATTTTCCTATGACGCTTTTGGACAGATTTATCAAATGGGGTTCTTCTTATATACATGTAAACCTGTTGCATGACTTTTTAAAATATAATCTCATAAAAAAACTCTTTCTACAAAAAGTACAACATAATTGTGAGAAAGCAAAATGGTTCTCATTCTGGCCTTAAAGGCTGACCTGCACTTTGAGCTTCTGCCCTCATTACGGGTGGTCTTCCTTCCCACATGGATCAGATTCTTTCCTATTCACTTGTCTGTTGATAGAAAGACAATATTTAGCTGGCACTCTGGCCGTCACCGAACCCATTCTCGTTATCTGTTTTATTTTACTTTGCCTTTCTGCTTTGAGTTTCTGTATTCCTGCTCCTCTCCATCTGCCATCCAGGCTGTGAGGAGGCCGCTGACATTCTCGTCCTTTCTTCTCCTCCTTACAGTAAACACCTGCACTCGCTTCGAATGGAAAAAACAGGATGAATAGTTCTGCTGAAAGAATGCTGACAGCTCTGAAGCGATCCATTTCACACGCACAAATGCTGAGAAGGTGCAGGGGGTCAGGCATCTGTTAGCATACGTGTATCTGTGTGTTTGTGTGCACAGGAAGCAGGGATGGAGAGCAGCCTCCATCATTACCAGTCATTAAAATTTTCATGGTAACATTTCAGTTTTTGTCATCAATCAAATGTTCAAAAATAAAAGTATATTGTTAATGTCATGGTTTTCCCATTTAGCCTGTGACTTTTAAAAGTTTTAATAAGGGATAACTTGTGCTACATCATCAGGCAAAATGTTGGTGATTCATTATTGCCTTTTAATAAACATTATTTCTACAACCCAACAGGGCTGTGTCTTTGTTTTATGCGTTTCAGCTCATTAAGTACAACTCATTTGTGTTTTTGAGTTCCAAGGCAAACAGTAAGATTTAAATGCGATTTCCCTCCTGCAGGCAGCACGAACATTCAGTCTTAGAAGAAAACCAACATGGGAAAACTCAAACCTGCACATATCTGTAAAGTATGTTGCTCTTACCTTTTTTCCTCATGTATCTCACCTTTGCACGGAGCTGGAGCCACGTGAGAAGGCAGAAAGTGAGGTGGACCTTGAATGGCAGCAGTTTGACTTAAAAGTGAGGCAAGAAAAGGAAAAACAGGCATTTGTTAAACAGCCTTCTCTGTGATCACATGTGGTAATCACGAAATTATGGTTTAATAAATTACCCCTTGTTTCCCATGATTGCTAGGGGTGTTTTTACAATGAAGGCCAAATAAAATAAAACTAAAGCATTTTATGCTAAAGAAAGAATTCAACAGTTATTTCAACTAGACAACTTCTGTTTTGTTTTTTATGTATGGTTTCTTTGCTAGGTTGGAATAGCAAAGCCAGATGGTATCTGCTGTGGTCTAGCAATACAGATTTTTTAATTTGGGTGTTGGGACTGGCTAGTGTCTAATTTCTATGCTGTTCCATATAGGTGAGCCAGTTTTATGGGGAACAACTTGCCATTGGTAAAGTGACAGGATTTGGTTGCTGCTTCTTTTGTGGTTTTTAGAAAAAAAGTGAAACCTTTGACTCTATAAAGCTTCTTCCCGGGTCTCAAGACTCTGGAGGATCAGCTTATTACTGCTGAACTCAACCTGAAGACTGAAAAACATTTAAACGGCTTTCTAATGTTTGAGCTTGTTGAAAAAGAGAGTGAATGGGGTCTTCCTGGACACAGCAGTGTTCTGCAGGCAATGCAAGCAAGAAATTATCAGATGAATATGACATGCCTGGAGCAATACTGCTGAGCGTGTGAATGTGTTAAAAGTCCATTTTCATTTTAACTTCACGTAGAAAATCTTAAACATCAAATGATTAGAGCTACACAGGTGTTCTCTCTCAGCAGGTTGAAAGCTCTTCCAATCCAGCAGACGTGTGCCAACTGGATTTGACTGACATGTCTATGGTTCTGCTGTTTCTTTAGTCACACCTGTTAGGGCAGGACAGGTAATACCTTGATCACTCTTGATCCATGAAGCGTAATAATCTCTCGTCATGGATATATTTCACTAAAGTGGCTTTGGAGTCCCTTAAAAACAAGAATGGCAGGATTCAGGTCTGCCTGGTGCAGGAGGGCCTGGCTTACTGTACTTAGGCTTCCTGTTGTTCTTATAATCCCTTATCTCAAAATTATATTGCAATATTTTGATAAAATGCTTCAATACTGAGAAAAGAACAGTGTAGCAAATCATTTTAATATGTAACAGTTATTTAAAATTGCATCTCTAGCCTGTCCATTGCTGTCTTCTAATAAAATAGGTCTAAAACTTTAAATTCGGATTTATGTTGTCATATCAACCATATTGCAAGACTTTAAAACTTATAAATATGAATGGTGTGACTATTTAGGTGTTTTAAATACACTATGTTGGACTGCGGTTGCCACAAAATGCATTATGTATTAACTTGTAAAGGTAATTTCATTTATATACCACATTTTCAGCAAATGTGGTATATAAACATTTGTGCTTTATATTTGTATTGTTTACTGTTCTGTAATATTGTAAATTAATATTCAGTAAATTAGACTGTGTACCAATGAAGTACATTTGTCAGATTAGAAGTACCTTTTTGAAAATTTACAACTTTTGAACAGATGTTTAACATACTGTTCATTACGACTACATTTCTGTATTGAAAATGTATTTTTATTGTCTGATCTGATGTTATCCTTTCATCAACTGTAAAAGGAAATCTTCAACAGAAACAAAGGTTTCCAAACATCCATCTGGGTGTAATTAACCTGTGTTTCACTTAGTGTTAAAGTTCCTGAAATAAATAGATTTTTGCTAATATTCCAAATTATTGAATGAGTCTGTTATTTCTCTTTCTGCAGACATAGAAGACAACTTCTAGAGTGCCATCTATCATTCTTTCTTCTTTCCTCTTACAAACTCTTTTAAGCCTTTATCCCAACATTTCTGTTTTTCTGTCTCCAGAAAAACATTACATTGCAAAATAAACCAAAAGCTATTTCACATAGAGTTATCTATCTGTATCTCTATCAAGTGGAGCATCAGATAGCAAAAGTCATCATGCTCCACTTTTGAAAGTAAAACTGTTGAGCTTCTCTTTGCACTCAGACAACAATTCAGAGAGAGACACTGCCAGACAGGACATGCTTAAGAAACCAACCAAACAAACAAACAAAAAAAAAAAACAAGCAGCGCTGAACAAAGAAACTTTTACATAAACCAAGAGAGAAATTCAGGCTATGTGTGCTGAGTCACCTCGGTTAATGCCGGGATATCTGGACACTGGTCTCTTCTTTTTGGCAGTGAGCTCTCAGAACAGTCACAGATATGATATACAGCAGCTCTTAATACACTCACTGGCTCTCAAATATGTAATGGAGCAAATTAATGCAGTGGTTTCAGACAGACACCCAGAATTGAAAACCAATTTAATCAACCTTTGTCTAGCGCTGTCATTTTTCTCCCTTCTACCATCAGCTGCCTGCTTTCTGCTCACCCTTGGCTCTCGAAAAAGGAAAAACGATGATGAGAGTGGGAGTCTGTAAGTGTGGACAGGACTTGTGCAGCCGGGAAAAAACGCTCAATCCTTTGCTTTTGCTGCCTGGAATTCATTGCAGCTTCATTTGTTAGATTCTTGTTGCATTATGGTAATGTGGTGCAGCTCTCATCTTTGGCACAAAGTCCCAGAAAAAACAGGCCCAATTTTCCACAGGGAGTTTTCAAATTGTCATGTATCATTATCGATTGGAAAGTGTTGAGTTCAAGGCTGAATCCCGATTGGATTTTATGTTTTCATCCACCCCCCAAAAAACCTGATTTAGCTCTTAATATCCATCCCTTGGAACGGATTAATGTCAGTGAAGGATGAGGAGAAATCCTCCATGAAGCAAAAGGTTTCTTGTAATCAGGATCTTGTGAGGGAGAAAGACTTGAGTGCTCAATCAGAGGATTAAAAGGAGCCGTTCTTTCCTCATAGTGACCCAGTGAAGATCAGCTGAACATTTGATAGAGACAGAAATGACACACTGCTTCTCATTCTTCATTCCTCTCTCATTCAGCAAGTATTCATCAGAGTCTCTTTCAGCTCGGTCACATACATCACGCACTCATCTCCCAGCTGCACTGCGCTTCATTCTGCTCCCTCTTTTTTAACTTTGACACTCATAGGAAATGCATCACATTGATACCAGATACTGCTCTAATAGTTTCAGTAGACCTGCTTAATCTGGCTGGGCTAGCGTGCAACGCATTAATAACATGCTGTAGAGTGACCCCTGTGGTGCCTTCATGTTACTGGTCTTTTGCTGGGAGTGTGTTGCTGCCTTTCCTCCATCTGCTGCCCCAGCTCCTCATCCTGTATCCTAGTGACCTCCAGGCTAACTCTACCCGGCTAACCTGATGGCTGCCTTCTTCTGCGTGACATAACTAGTTACCTGAAGGACATCCTTATGTCAACAGTGTGTGATCAAAAATAGTTTTTCATTTTGGCACAAAAACACTGTAAGAAGTTTTACATTATCAGTCACAACAGTTTAAAAGTGCTGGATAATATCAGTTCATCATGCTGCAGAGCATGACATTTAATCCACTTCTCAAACTCAAACTGCACACATTAAAATGATGTCACACACTTTCTCAGTCATGTACTGCAGACTTTCTGCATCTGATTACCCAGTCTTCCATGAAAAACAATCCAAAAACCCAGGTGCAGAGACTACATGTGTTAGTGCTGAATTTCCTTTACTAAAATATGCTTTTATTAAAAGAAATTCTAAATATTTTAAGTGTTTTAGAAAAAATGAAAATACAATTATTTTAAGTTTGATCTCATTCTTCCATGGACACAATTTCAATATATATAATGTCCAAATGATAAATCTTGTAAGAACCAATATAACGCACAATATCTTAAATAAGCACCTATTATTATTATTATTATTATTATTAATATATTAGTAGCAGTGATTTGCTGCTAATTGTCAACACTACAACAAGTAGTTTTAATTAACAGAAAATAGCAAGGGAGAGGAAAGTAGGACAGAGGACTTTGACAACCGTAACATGTAGATGTGATGTAGAGTTTGGTGTGTTTCGGTTCAGCTATAAAATACAAAAAGGCGACTAACATCATGAGTAGAGCAGACCAAACACCGCTGTGTTAGGTTAGCTAACAGCAGCGATAGATAATCTCAGACACGGATCACTTATTAATAATCACAAAACAAACATCAAGCCTAAAAGCATAACACCGTAATGGATTCAATGTTCTCTTCTTTGTGTGGGAAATATTCAAGTGCGTTTTGGTGTTGAATCCTGAAACATAGTGGCGTTGTTGTAAGTCGCTATGGCAACAACTCTGCGTCTGTGTGTAGAGTAGCCAACAAAGAGAGTGAGAAAACGTGAGTTTGAGTTGTTCTTCAATGGTTTTTCTGCGTTATTTTCCCTTTTCTGTGGCACACTGCACTAAATTAATAATACCTACGTCACCAGATTTCATTTAGTTGATGGAATCGTTGTACCGCGACAGCGCAGCTCTGGATGCCATGTAAATGTATAGTCTTTTTGCCCGCCAGAGTTGTGCGCATGAGCAAAATTTCCGTATGTAAACAATAACGTGCAAGGGGTTCATATATATAAGACATTTTTTTCACCCAAATTGATACTCTTAAATTGATTCATGAACTTTAGATATATAATTTTTTTTATTTGTATCTAAGTATGCCAGAGATATGAATAATTGTGTGCTTGAATGGTAATGGGTGTACATCAGCAGGGGAAAGGTCACCTTACCCACCTGTTGTCTTTCATTCCTCTCCATCTTGTTTTCATTTTTCCACTCAGTTGAATTTTCTGCCTGGCACCATCACTGGAACTAGAACAGCATCAAAACACATTAGAAGGAAGAACTGAAGTACCCACAGTAATCTGTTGCGAACGCCCACCACCACCACCACCTCCTCTCTTCCCTTTTGAGTTTTTTTTTTTCTTCTTTCCAATGAAGGAAATCACTTTTAACTCTTGTAAGAATGGGACTGCTTTGTTGAGAAATTGCAACAGAGGAAAACTAAAAGATAAATTACCAGCGGGCGAGAAAGAGAGGAAGGCAGACAGTAAACAAAAGACAGGAAGAATGAAAGAGTTAGACAAAGAGGAGGAAGAGAAAAGATAAAAGGGATTTCCCAAATGGAAACGTAGAGGTTCTGGGGATGGATAGTAAAGGCTGAAGCTTGTCATCTTGCTTTAAACTAAAACTGGTTCCATTGGGTAACAGTGAATTATTAGAGGCTTAGTCTGACATTTTAAGGCATTAAAAGGAATGAAATCCTGCTATCCCTTATATCCTACTCACATTTACAATGGCATTTCCAAGCGTAATACATTTGTGAACATATAATAGAGCTGCAGAAACGGCTTAAATAACCAGGTTAACTTTTAAAATTATTCCTAACATTAAAATTTTAATTATATGCACTGGTTAAACCCTTTTTGTCAAAATCAAAAATTAATAAAAACCATAAGGGGAAAAAGGGCAAAGCAAACAACAGGGTCCCTCATTTTCATCATCTGTTGTTTTCTCATTGTTTTGTTTATTCATTTTCGATTTGTTCATGCTCCTTGAATTTTCAGGAAAACCTTGTCCACGTTATTTTCACAGTGATCTTTCAGATGAGTTTGCTTCCTGTTTCAGTTTCAGTCAATTGTCCTGCAGCGTTCGGTGTTTATTTGCTCTCAGTGTATGTAACACCACAGTTTTCAATAGTCACATTCATTTGTTACATATCCGTATCATTAGTTACGGATAGTTTTATTTATTCCAGTTGCATTATTGAAATTAAACTCATTGCGAGCCCTACAGCTGGGAAATTTGCTGCAGGCCCGGGTTTGATTCCTACTTCACACTATTTTATGGTATTTATACACATGTGCATTGTTTGTAGGGTTTGCTTGGATTTCATGAAGAGAGATTTTGTGAGCTTATTATAGGTAACAGTTCACTAACATGCAGTAGAAAGAAGTCATATAATTATAAGCTTGTTAAAGGGTAAGTACATCATCTGAGGGTTGGCTGGTTACCAACTATGCTGCTGTATTCTCCATTGTTTACTCCATCCTACCATTTACCCTGGCCAAACACATTTAGGATGCCACATAGGCTTTAAAGACCAACATTACTGTTATAAATCTCTATTGCTTTTGAGGCACAATCCAGAATGCACACAGCTTCACACTATAGATGTAGAGAATATTGTCTTTTTTAAGAAAAAGAATACAAAAAAAACCTCACTAAACTCTGTGTACTCTTTGAAAATATTGGGTTTATGTTGCCAGAATGGCTTCACAGCTTTTGAAAACCAAACCATGTAGTGTAACTCGAAATATGGAACAAGGTTTCAACATTTTGACTGGAGGAGTTTGACATTTCTCTCCATCTCTCTGGTGTAGGTGTCATATTTAGTTTCTGCTCTCTGTGGAGAGGAAAATGGCAGCAGGGGAGAGAGACATGAATAAATCTCAGAGGACCAAGCTGTCTGCTTAAGACTGGAGAGTGGCCGAAGCAGATAGTGTTACACTGCACCCATGGGAGACAATGAGATATGACCAAAGGGATAAAGGGACTGTGTGTCCGACTGTGGTGGAGGAAAAAAGGGAGGTTGTACTGGAAAGAAACAAAGATATATGGAGGAAGGTTTAGGAAACAGGGAAATAAAACATGAAAAGTTGACAGCAACCATTTTAAAAACTCTAGAATGGAAATATTTCAGTGTGCAGCACAGCTTGGACTTTAGCTTTTATAACGTGATTTACCTGTATGTTGTGGACAAAACGTTGACCGACTCCTACACTCCTGCAAAAGTTTAGTGCCAAACTGTTCCCATGCTCCTTCTCTCCCTTTATGACTCTCTCTTCAGCAGAGAGAGCGGCGGCATTGGTCTGAAGTGGCTTGTCAACGGTGCTAATGAATGGCGCCACTCTTACCGACCAGAGATGAGAGGGATGAAAAGGAAGGAAAGGTGAAAGAGAAGAGTGGACGCTGAAGAAGACGAAGCGAGTCCGATGAGTGGAACATATCCTTGAAAGTGTGTGCAAGTGGAGCGTTATAGGAGGGTTTGGATATATTTAAAAAAATTACAAGTGTTGCTAGATTGATTAAAAAGATGGGAAGAACGAGGGTGGAGATGAGTGGGGAAAGCTCTCTTTCCAGAGAGCTGGGGAAAGGAGAGAATTAGGGGTGAAGGGGGCTGGGGGCGTTCTTATTATGTTTCCAGTTTTTGGTTCTCAAAATAGAAAATGATCTCTATGAAATATTTATCTAGTTTAAAGCAGGAATAAAGTTCTAAAATATAACTGAGCAAAGAGAGGCTTTGGAAAATACAGATTATCATAAGACATTTAATCTATACTGCAAAGTGCAGAATTAATAACCATTTAACAGAAAAAGGAATAAAATCTTTTTGATGTCTATTTCTCAGTTAAAACAACAGCATTGATGGTAAGAATAGAAATCAGGTCAGTACTCTCTACAGGAAGTATTCTAGTTTTTGTGGCTGGTTCAAAATGCTTATAGCAAATTAGTATGCATCTCTAACGCAATTTAGAACAATAAAACAGGCCTTGACAAAAATGATAGTACTTCTAGAAAGGTTTGAGAAATAAAATTAGCTACAATACATAGTGACAAGCCACAAAGGTTCTGGGAGAATGTCCTTCAGACAGATGAGACAGAACTGGAGCTTTTTGGCAAAGGCACATCAACTCTATGTTCAAACGTAAAAATGAAGCAAGCCAAGAAAAGAACACTGCCCCTAGTGTGAATAATGGAGGCGACTCGGTTATGTTATGGGGCTGCTTTGTTGCATCTGGCACAGGGTGTCTTGACTCTCTTCAGGGTGCGATGAATCCAGACTGTCGAAGCATTCTGGACAGAATTTGCTGCCTCCTGATTAAGAAAACACTGAACTTTAACTCCTGTATTGCTGATGTTTCATTTGTGATTTTATTTTACAAATAAATGAAAAGAATGGCTTGGTCACCGTTTGAAAAACTGAGTGAAACACACATTCACAACCCATATCTTCTGCAGTTTGTCAGGCTCTAAGGACCACAGTTGAGAGTATCACGCATGCAGAGAAAACTGTGATATCACATTCGTCTAGAGGAGGAGGGAGAGAAAAATGAATGGAAGGAGGAAATGAAAAAGGCCATAGCGCGTTAGTTTTAAATGCTCCCAGAACATTGTGAGCCTTTGAAATGGACAGTATCATCCATTCGCTGTAATAAGGGTTATGGTTTTCTCTTCGGGGGGTGGAAAGAGCAACAGCCTGCTGGGGCGACAATTTGAGCCAGATATCAGGTTCCTCCTGTTTGACTTTCTGTCATATTCATTACCTCTCTGTCTATCTGCATAAGCTTTGACTTCTGTCCTATCAAATCACTTTATATTAATTGGGGTCAGTGAAGAATTGAATAGTGCTCATATGGACTAATTTAGATGTCTATTCTACCTGACGGGCAGGGGGAGTGGATTTTTGTGCTATTAATCCTTGTTGGGTTTTCTGTCCTGCTAATACAGAGTGACCTATTAGGATTCGTATTTTCTCTCTTTAGAACACTACTTTGCAATGAGGCTTCCTTTTTTACAGTCTATTACGAAGAAAATTACTGGCCTCTGACAGACTAAGGATGTTTTTCATACAAACAGCACTTTCGCCTCTTCTGCTGCTGCTTCTGGTTTCCCTCCTTTTCTCTATCTCATTACCCATAATACACCCCCATTCCCACCCTACCCCCCTCTCTTTGCGCTAACACACACTCTGCCAAGCCACCATGATGTATAAGGTTTGTTTGGTTGTGCATTGGAGGCCATATGTTCTCTTTGCGGCTAAAGTTTCTCTTATCCTGCCTTTGCAGCAAAGTGAGAGGGGAGTCTGGGCCCATTGTCGGCCGGCTCTCTGGAAGGTTATGGAGCGGCAGTGAACGGGGGGAGAGGGATGAACTGGAGGCAGAGGAGCAGACAGATAAATTCTAACAGGGGGCTCTTTCTATTGTCAGCATAATTACAAAACCAAGAAAATAAATTATAGTCTACATTTGTCTGTGTGTGCATTTGTTTGCTTTTTTTCTGCCCAGTTTCCCAAATGGCATATTCTCTGCCCTGGCCTATATTTTAATGCAGTCAAAGCCTGGCTTCCTTTCCAGCAAAGTCATAAAGGTTTTCACCATTTTGAAGACAACTCAGAGGAGGGGACTCCATTTTATCTAGGCTTGTCTCATTCAAAACATAAAACAGCTTTATGAGGTGCGCTATGAAACGGCTTTTCAAGAGAATATGTCATGAATAAGTGATTTTAGAACTAAGAGGTTGTGTTTTAAGGTCTGGTTTCTCATATTTAATAAGCTATAAGTTGAATCTGCTGTGACAGCAGTGTTCTATTTTAATGCTGCTGTCAGTTTAATTCAGTTTCTAAAATGGCTCAAATTCACAGCAAATATTATCTTAAGGCACCTTCAAACACTAAGCAATCCAGCTTGTACTGCACAGAGAATAATCAAATTACTCCAGTCATAGAAATATTCCCATTCAATTCCTCTCCTTTCCTAATATTACAATGAAGATAAGTTCAGTAGTCGTTATTACGGCTCTACTTAGGGAGTTAAAATGACCTAAGTACCTTTAAGACATTTCAGATGTCTTAAAGGTAAGGCATCAATTTGAAATGATCCAAAGATCCAATGTCCAATTGATTTTAAATTCAAAACTCAAAATTCAAACCCAGAAAACTTAAATTTGTATTTATTTTCCTAAATTTAGAAGTTTATACACATTAGGTCTTAATCAGGGATAATTGTATTTTGAATTGGGTCAAATGTTTTGGTTTTCTGGAATTCTGGTCCATTCCTCCTGACAGAACTGGTGTAACTCAGTCAGGTTTGTAAGCCGCCTCAATCCTATGCCCTTTCAGATCAACGTAATGGCCATGTGAAAATATAGATTTATTGTCCTTGAGTTACTTTGCAACCACTTAAGCTGCTTGATGTTATTGTGCATTTGGAAGACCAATCTGCTCCTCAGCTTTTACTTTCTGGCTGAGGTCTTTCGATTTTGCTTTAATATTTCTATTTAATGCTCTTTCCTCATGATTACATCTGTCTTACGAAGTGCTCCAGACCCTCCTGCAGCAAAAGCAACTTTGTTCTACAATTCTTTTTGCTTATGGACATGTGTGAATGACTACACCTCGTCCAACCTAAAAATAAGGTATAATGGAAAATCATGGATACAAAATAACAGGAACATTTTGAACTGACCCAGAGTAACTAGCAATTATAACATAACTTTTCTTTCCAAGGTATTTTCCTAAAAAACACAAATTTGATTTATTTCAAAAATATTTTAGTTATAGTAAAAACTTAAAAGGTATAACATGTCAGAATATAGTATAAAATCCTCCGGCCCTCTCCCCCTCCCATGCTTCCCAGTCTGGGAATAACATAGGTGGGATTGGTCAGAGCTAAAAGGTGTTTGATTTCAAAGTTAGCAGGAGAGGAAAGAAAGTGGCAGTGTGAAAATTCAGCAGGGTTCTCTCATGCAGCTGATCAGAAATGGATAAATACACATGCAAACAGGCACGCAACCATTGGTTTCCTTTCTGTATGTTTTGGACAGACTGCATGTCTAATTTTATGAGACAATACTGCTCCACGTTGATGAATAATGAGCACATTAACTGGTTTTTCAATGTTCCTGCTGCTCAATGCAGCCTTTGTTTAGACTCATTAGCAACATTTGTCATAGTCAATCTAATGTTTAGACAGTCCGGTGCCTATTTGGATATAATCTAAATTCCTTTACCGTTCCATCATTATCTTCGTGGTCATCATCATCATCATCATCAGTGCTCTTTAACTTTTTCCTTCAGCTTAGTTTATGTTGCTGCAATGGAAGCACCTGCCAGCTATTCAATGAGCCACTTAAGGAGCAGGGAATCCAAGCAGAGAATGACTCATGCTTCTCTTCGTAGCTAGCGGTGTGATCATGTGTCTCGATGAGAAAGAGAGAGAGAGAGAACAAGAGCTCTGTGATTTACGCCAGTGCTCAGTGTCTCCTGGTCTCAGATCTATGTGGGCTCTTGTCAACTCTCTCAACATTTATGAGTGCACTTAAAATGTATATCTGCAGCCATATGTATAAGAGTGTGTTTGTGTGTGTGCGTGTAGCATGCGTGTCCAGCTCCCACAGCTGCACATCAATGGCTTCCAGATGTCCATCTGTCTTAAGGTAGCCCACGTTGACAGGTGAACTCTCCACTGTCTGCCAGAGATGGTCACCATTATTCATCTTCACTGCTTGCCTGACAATTAGCTCTGACCACACACACTCGTACACGCACACACAAAGAGAAATGTTCAGCAAACACCAGGCGCACGCAAAGCCGCTGCATGTAAGAACGTAAAACTGCTCGCAAACACACTCGACCCCACATTTCCAGACACATCGGCAGGCAGTTGCACTCATCTGTCCCCCCTGAGGTTAGATCCCTCTCTTGTGTTTTGAGTCAACCACCTGATGGAGTTTTGTTTCACCATGTGCAGAAATACCCCAGCTTCTTCTTTTCTTCCTCCTCTTTCCTGGACCACAAACACCCTTTATGTGAGAATAAGTGAGAGCCTATGGAGACCAATTCATCAAACACGTTTTAGTGCCTCTCTGTGGGCTAAGAGAAGGGAAACCCTTCTTTTACATTGGAAATAAAGACCAAAGCCAAAGTACTAAACTTGAGTGATGGCTCTCTGCGTGGCATTGTTTGAAATTTTATCAGGCTCCTGAGCGAGTTAAATAAAGTGAACTGCAAGTGCTTGTAAAAAGCCTAATTATTTCTTTTATTAACTATGCTCACTTAAAAGAACCACATTGGAAAATGACATTCTAGAGAAAAAAAGTCCAAGTTGGTGCTGATGACAGAAGATTGTAATAAAAGAGAGGACAGCTCACCAATGGTATGAGAAGGACAAGATCTAGCGTCATGGAGGAAGTGAAAGTAAGAGTGCAACTGACAGGTTATATTTCACCCCTTCTGATATCTGGCACACACACAAAACACGCATGTCCGCTCACACTGGATTTGGAAAGCAGATTTGGTGACACACATTCACACACCCTCCCAGTGTTAGACTACACACGCGTCCTTGTTTGAGTGTGTGTGCCGTGTTGGTGTGTGTCCCTCAGTGGCAGATGCTGCCCAGCCACCGCCAAATGACGGAGACAACAGCTAATTGCTCAATCAGCCGATCTAATCTGGCCAATCTCATTTTCAGTTTTGTCTCTCGCCCACCCGCCTCTCCGCCCTGCACAGCAGCTGCCAAACCAAACTGCAGAGAGAGAGGAGGGACAGCTGGAATACAGAACCAGGAAAATGTAATGGTTTATAGAAAGAAAAACAACAAATTTACTATTTTTCTGCTTTTAATAAACGCAGAGCACCTCATTTTAGACTTTTGCAAAGATTCATTTGTCAATATTCTGACCTGACCGGTCCATAAATTTAAGGCTTTGTAAAATATCCCGACTAAAACACTCCCAAACAGCTTTTCCCCCCCTCTTGACTCGGCAGTCAGCCGTACCAAACTGTCGACTCCAACAAACAATTAATACTCTTATTTACTTTGCTTTGAATTTAAAAGAGATCATTTCATAACAAAATGATCTTGTTAAGGTGTTTATTTAAGCCACCTTTATGGTAAATAAAATTGTTATATTTTCCATCACTGCAGTAATTGATACATGGATTATGAATCAATTCTCCATAAAGCTTATTGACTTCTTTCAGACTAAAACCAATAAAGTATCAGTCCCTCAAAGTTTAGTGTTTTGCATTGTGAAATGGTTATTTGGAATACACATACCAAGTTATCAATTAGTCTAAACTAATTGTATTTAATTTTGAGGTAATTGCCATTTCCATTTAAAATCTCTGTAATAAAATCCTTGGTCTTTAGACATGCATATTAATCCTAAACTATGATAATACTTTCTGTCATTATATGAGTATTTCAATTTTTATTGGTTACATATTTCTGGTGTTGCTGTGAGGAATATAACTACTAATTTACTAGTTTTAGTTTCAACATTCTTTTAGCTGTTCCTCTCTTTAGTTGAGTGTTACTAGTTTGTGGATTAAAATATTTAATCCACAAATATTTGTGGATTAAATATTTGAACAAATATGTTCATATTCTTTTGAATTCTTTTTGCTAATAGAATGTTGTATATTGGAGAGAAACCGTCTCTTTTTATTCAGTAAACATGCATAGCACCTAGCTGTTCAAAGAACACCAGTGCACTTATGCCTTCAGCTGTTATTTTAAAACCTAAGCCTTATCAGGCAGGTATTTACGACAATAACTGAGACTAAATTATTTTCCTGATAATCAATTGGCGCCGCAACACGCACATTTTTAATGTGCAAGCAATTATTTATAATTATTTATAGCCAAAGCTAGGTGTTGCACAACACAAACAAAAGTCTTCTTATAAAATAAGCAAACAGAGAACAATTGTGTTTTTACCACTAGTACACCTGCTATGATAAAGTGTCTAACATCCCTAATAAATACTAAGGTCTCCTGGGTGTATCAGCGACGAACAGAGTGGATATTAATTACCCTGGTCTTTTCTGCTGCCTGCAGATTTGTGTGGGTTAACATCCATACATGAACAGAGATTGTGCATGACCCCTCACATATTACCGTATCACCTCGGCAACCCTCTCATGTGACCTGGGTTAGGAGCAGTCACGCACATCGACAGATGTTAGCTCCCACAGGCACTGACACAGAGGAGGACTCACAAGTTAGAGAAATTAGTTATTTTGCAACATAGCTCGATTTCAGAGCTCACCAAGGCTAGGGAAAGACTCAAATCTGTGAATGAATGCCAAATCATTGTCCAGAGTTCCTCCATTGAGGGTCAATGATAGCGTCAGCAGCTACAACAGAAACAGAGACAATATGGCTGTAAGCACGTGGTAAAAGCGTAGAAATATATTTGAGACAATTTGCATATGCATCAGTGTTTTAGCATGAAAACACAGAGTTGAATTGTGGCTGTGTTTGTGCATGCTTGTGTATGTGCAGGAACACCTGTTTGGGAATAACAGAGCAGGGATGTGATCAGTAGATGAGTGTCAGCGAGACACCGGCATACAAATGACACATGTTCGACCGTGGAGGACAACGAGTCTGAGGGGAAATCACTGGAGCCGAGTGTGTTTATATCTGCCTACGGTGCCAAGCTGCAGTGATGATACTGTCTCTGCATCACAAATCATGAATTAAAACTAGAGTATTCCTGCACCCAATAAAGCAATAGCCATGGAAAAAAAATACCTCCCTGAACCTTCCAAACTTGTTTAGTCATTTTTATTGAACCTATAAATTTGGTAACGTTTTAGTAACCGGGCTTCCAATGTCCAAGTGCAGATGTTTGTAGTGCTGTCTGCTGTTTGTATTGCACATAGAGACCGCTTAAAATTATCCGTTTCTCTGATAATAGGTACATGTTGTAATGAGAAATGGTCAAAAAAACAAAAAAGATGCAGTGCTTTCAGACGTCAAATAATGCAAAGAAAACAAGTTCATATTCACTTAGAAGCGACAACACTAATGTTTTATCTCAGGAAGAGTTCAGAAATCAGTATTTGGTGGAATAACCATGAGGTTTTCAATGGGGCTCAGTGCAGTTGTCTCTTTTTTTTTTCCAGAGCTGTATACTCAGGGTATTTATATCACTTTTACTATATATGAATACACATGTAGGAAAAATATTTACAATCTTATTTGTGAAGCTGAAGCCTCAACTGATTAAATGAGAGCAGCTTCCAAAAGGGGTGAAATCTGGCATCATGAAAGCTTACAATTGTCAAGTTTCACATATTTTTAATAAGGAGAAGTTGGTCTTAAAGAATTCTCTGGTTATAAACTTAAACTGCTAATATGGACATGGAAGTGAGCTCTTTAAGCTTGTCTCCATGCATTTGTGTTTGAGACTCTTATTTTCAATTAAAAAGAAAGTAGTTCTTAAGCTGACCTGTTGAGCAGTTGTCTGATAAAGAAATATTGTAAGTCCAGCTCAGAGGTATGCAACCCACAGCTCCAGAGCCCCAAGTACTGAATATTAAGATTTTTCCACATCTAAAAAGAGAACTGGGCCCCACTTCTGAAAAGCACATAGTATAGAGAGTTTCTCTCTGTTTGCTGGCAGGAGCATGTGTTTATCTGCAAGCACATGTCACTCAGTGTGTGTCACTGTCAGTGGCACGGAGTATGAAGCACATGCTTCTGACCAGCTTTTGTCAAGTTTGGCGTTTCATAAGCAATCACATGGGGACATTGCTCACAATGTGATCTGAAAATAAAAATAGGTAGATAAAATGAATAACATTAATTGTGAACACGTACAATTACCTCATGTCATGATGTTCTTGATCACGATAGTTAAAGTTGGTGGTGTGACGGTTTGGAACTGCTTTGTTGATTCAGGACCTGGACAACTTGCTGTAATAATTGGAACCATTACTTCTGTGCTCTACAAGAAAATGTGGCAGCAGTGTGCCTGGTCATCATCACATCTGCAATATCCATTAATAAATGAAATCATAGTCTGCAAACTTGCATGTGTCTACACAGGTTATTTTCTGTCTCAGTTAAATATGTTTGATCTGAAATATTTAAATGGAACACAAAACCAAATACTTTTCCACACCGCTATTTGTCCAGTTGGGCCTTGTAGAGTGAACATGTCATTTACTCTGAACAAATGATTTCTGTTAAAGGAATTAGCAAAAGGTTGACACTTTCAACCTCAACCTAATGACCTCACGAAAGCTTTAAATTCCATTAAAATAACGTCTTTCAGGTCAAAAGGTGGACATTTTAGAGGTTCTAGCTTCTTCCCTGACGGGCACAATTAGTGCAAATGCCCTCCATTTGCATTTCTGTTGCCCTCCATTAAAGGCGCATAATTTTGTGATACACTTGAGCTCAGTTTATTGCTGCAGCATGGCAGGTAATCACCTGGTTTCATGTTCTATTTAATAGAAGTAATAAGAAGCTGGCAGTGAACAATCTTTACGCGGATGCATCCCCCCATCGTTATCAGCCGGCAGCTGCTAAGAGATGAGCTTGTGTTTTGGTTCATGTCTCCATGT
This sequence comes from Alfaro cultratus, assembly GCA_903066825.1. NCBI lineage: Eukaryota > Metazoa > Chordata > Actinopteri > Cyprinodontiformes > Poeciliidae > Alfaro > Alfaro cultratus. The sequence goes on along the minus strand of CAEFZX010012958.1, from coordinate 108,634 downwards.
GTCACATGAAGGAGATTTACAGTCTGAATGTCCAGCCTCAGTAGATAAGGTTACTGTTAATGATGCCTGCTGATTCACACTATATTTACTTATGTCTGACATGACGTGACATTTGATAAGCAGCTTCTTAGAGGTCGTCTGAAACGCTTGATTAAAACTATATCTCTGAGAAGAACTAAATCAAAGAAATGATCTGGCTTTGATGGAAGTAGTTTGTTTATGCTTGCTTATCTTAGTATCATTTTCAAATAAGCCATATAAAGACTTGGTGTTTTGTTCAAATCTATCATGTAAGTTTGTTTAGTCAATTTGAATTAAATGTTTAATATGTTTTCCACTGCCAACATCAAAGGGAATGTCAGTTTGGGTTTGGCAGTAATTTGTTTGGCATCATTAAGCAAAAATTGCACCATAACCTCTATGCTTATTGTTTTCATGGGCTGTTGAAAAATGCAAGAGCAAACTGTAAATGACCCCTTAGATGGCAGAAAGCCCAATTCTGTGGTGGGAAATCTTCAGGAAAAGTTGCAAGAGCTGCCTAAAAAGCATCTGCATACAATAAATGACAAGTGCACCCCACTGCAAGTTTGAGTGTTTTCTTATGGCTGAACGCCTCAGATTAGCCAGTAAACCAACTTATAAGCTGAATATTACTTGTTAAACATGCATTAAGTGCATTAAGTGTTCTAAACAACATATTACTACAATTTCTTTTACTTTCTACAAGAGGATAAGCAGTACTAATGCCTTAATTATATATGATAAATTCTGCATTATTGGGTCTTCATCTAGGCCAGTATGGCTTTTATACAAAACTTATAGTTGTGCATTAAATGTTGCTGTAGTTTTGCCAAGGTGCCATTGCATTTGCTGTTAGTTTGGTTTAGTAGAATATTTCAGATTTTTAAGTGGTGTTGTTGTGGAAGGTTAGCTTAAAAAACGTTCCAGTTCTTCTTTAAGAACTGGATCATTTTAAATTAATTAAAAGGCTTATCTTTAATGTCCAACTATCTTATAAAACATTGCATTACCAAGAAAATATTAATGATCTTCTCATTTTCATGGTCAGAAGACTATGCAATTAGGGAACAGCTCATACTGCTTTCAGTACTTTGGGGTTGTCTGCTCCAGTACAGTGTACTTACACTTTCTTTAACTTTTCTGTTGAATTATTTGTCACAAAGATGATTTTAAATTATTTTCAACTGACCTTTTTGGATGAGTCTTTTAATGGAAAAAAAAAGACAACGGAAATATAACCACGTCAAATTTTAACAGGTGGATAGAAAACTGAACATTGACTCACGAAGTAGATATCATCTTGAATTAGTTGAGAAGTTACCATAGCATTTTGTGAAGTCCAAAATCAAGTTTGAAGAAAATGAATCAACATGTCAAGAACATGGCCAAAAATCAGCTTAACGACAATTTGACAAGTTTGGAAGAAACCAAGGCGATGTGTATACAGCGAGATATGATAAGAAAAGCACTCAATGGGAAAAGAGTAAGATGAACAGAAATGAAATCAGGTGTGCAGAAAGTAAATTATACCAAAACCTATGGAAGCGACACAACTTGCAAGAATAAAATCAGCTTCTTCTACTTTCAATCTCTAACTACTTCTGTATGTTACAGAAGACAAACACCCACCTGTCACCTTTTTTCCTAAAGAGGTAAGATAACAAGCTACAGTTTCTGGCACTGCTGTATACATTGCTCTGGAAAGTTGTTAAGCAAAGTCAGGGTGTCGGGTGGGAGGGAGATGCATGTGTGTTGTGGACATGTGTCAGCAGGGCAGGAAAAACCACACCTCACTGGTGCTGAGAGCAGCTGATATCTTGTTAGCCTCCCTGGGCTGGGTTTCATATCGACTGGTCGTGCATTTCCTGCACATAAGTGAAATATAAATGTTAGTGCAAGGAATGTGATGATGCACACATCTTTTAGCAATATATCTTGAAATATAAAGTTTCTCTTTTTTCTTTTCTTTTTAAAAAAACAGGTTATTGGAGGCTTTAAGTTTTGCATATTCCAACATGTTCCTACCGAAATAAGGCACTGAGAATTCTTCACCTTTTTCTTTTAATCACTAGTTGTAACACATCTAAAGTGTTTCAAAACTACTGTTTAGTGCATAAATGGATCAGTCTGCCTATAGATTTGGAAAGAAAAGTCTGCTGTGGTCCAACTGCTTCACGGATTTTATTGGATTGATAAAATTAACCTAAGTAGGTCATAATTTACACCAGAGATGATCAGATTAGTCATTTTAAAAACTTTGAATAGTTTAAAGTCAATAACCACAATTCTGCCACATGAACAATTTAAAGAAGGGACTTCTTCAAAGTTTCTGTACCCTGTTGTTAACAATCAAATGTTCTTATTCAATTTTTAAAATCATAATGACATTATCAACTTCAAGAATATTTATTTTATGTTTTGTTCTTGTATTTAGTCTATTACTTTGTAAAACAGGGTTTTAAAGTTTTAGGTTTTTTTTTTAAGTTAAAATAACATTTCATTGTCATGTTTCAATTTGTTTGTATGGTGAATCCAAATAAATGTGTTTTGAGAGTAAATGAATTAAAACGACTTGAAGTGTAGTGAACTGTTTGACTATTGGTAATAAATGTGTGATTCATTCTAATTACCTTAGGTACTATAATTTGTACTATCTAAACCATTGTACACATGCTCATGAACCATGAACACCCCTTCGACAGTAACCACTCACTTTAAACAGTATTTTTCTTTGTGTATCTGCAGTTAAACTTCCTTGAAATGCTTTCTTTCCTTTTATGTTTAGAAAGTATAGTTTGTCTGCGTCAAAGGCCCCATCAATCTCTCTTGTCTCCTTTCATCTGCTTCCCTCGCAGTCTGTTTGTCCTTCCATCACTGCGACAGCATCACTCCATAACTTCCTTACTGAACTTTGACCTCCCTCTATTTTGTTGCTGACAGAACCCAGACCCTGCTGTCATCTCCATCAGTCAGTGTTCGAGCAAATGCAGGCTTGTGCGTTTTTAAATTATGTTCACAGCCTTTTCCTGTCATTGTGTGGTCAGGGGATCATCAGACAGGGTTATAGTAATAATATGAACTGTAGTGAGGCAACAGTAACCTTTTTTTTTTTGTTGTTGTTCATTTAGACAGAGCAAAGGTCCCAGTTAAACAAACTGGGTTTGTTGAGTTATTTTACAATGAAGGGCTCTTTCTTACTCTTGTGTTACCTCCAGAGAGAGCAACAGCACAGCAAGAGCAAAGGAGCAAGTTCCTCATGTGCAAGAAAAGCAAACCTATTCCCCTTACTTGCTATGCAACACGTCTTCTAGTGCCGACATGTGTAATACAGTCACTTCAACTGTGACTTCCCCTCTAAGGTCAAGCCTCAATCATAATGAGTGCTTTGGAACTGCAATGATAAATTCTCAAAATCAGAAGTTTTCTTTGATTTGCTCTATCTGAAGGCTTCCTGTGAGTCTGAGAGTCATTATTTTTACTATCCAGTCCACATATGTGTCACTGTAGGTGGTCCAACATAAAACATGAGCTGAATAGTCTACTTTACACAAGGGTTGGTCAGTCTCCATCTCTGTTAATATGGTCAAGCCTTCCTAAAATAACACGAGGGTATATGGTATCACTGTTTACCTAGAGAGGCTTGTGCTACTGTAATATTACTGTATATGATGAAAGCAACTTTAAGGGTTTATTATGAACCTTCAATATTGGAGATGCATTATGTACAAGGTCTTTTAGTTGTTTCTATATCACAGAATAAACTGGTTTAATGAAAAATAAATTAACTTAAACAAAATGGTGCAAAATGTTTCTAATCTTTTATGTAAATAATGTTTTTGTTAGAACTTCCACCAGCAGAACCGTGGCTTCATTGGGAATGAACAACTTCAGAGGTCATCCCCAGGTATTCCTGTAAAGCAGACGAAGGAAACAAGAATAATTTCTACATCATATGTCAAAGGCTTTTGGTGATATCCTTCTAGCTTTGTTTTCGATTCCTCTGTGTTCTTGTGTGGCTGGCTGTCTTATTTAATTTTAGCAAATCAGACAGCTGGCATTATTGTACAAAGTAAAGCAGTGATCACTTCTTGTTTCAGTAGACTTACTCAATTTACATTGGTTCTATGATTTTAGAATTAGGGGTGGCAAGGGAGCTTGAAGTGTCGAATTGAGTCAGTAATTAGGTACTGTCAGGCTGTGACTTTGTCTAGTGAAGTAGTCTAAGCCATTATTATAAACCCTGAACATGAAGGTAAGTGCTAAAATCTGACAACCTTTTGTATCTGTTTGAGACTTAATTTAAAGTAGGAAACTTCAGTATTTTTAAAGTTCCTGTTTTGCCCCTTTGCCTCAAGTCTCTTAGAAACTGCTTGCCTGGCTGGCTGACAATACTCTTACTATAAGTGCTACATTAAAAGGCTGCTTCACTTTTTTTTTTTATTGAATGATACTCATTCATTCTCTTTGGATTAAAACTTAAAAAGCTTTGACTAATCAGTCTAAACTGGATAATTCTACAGTAAACACAGATTATTTTAAAGCCAGATTACGATTATGAATGTACCCACAATCTCAGCTGAAAAGCAGAGGAAGAAAACAAATCCTGCGTCTTCTCATTCTGGATAGATCATGTCCCCCCCATTCATAAAGTTTAAAAATGTCTTTATAAGCAGGGGTAAAATAAACGGCTGAATGGGGGATTTCAGCTATGGCGTGGCAATGAAGAAAGTTACACCATCAACTAGGTGGAATGACTGAACGGTGTTTTTCAAAACTGTACAGTTACAAACTGCTATTAAAATTGGGGTATAGTGACAAAAAGGGGCCACATTCAATCATTTCAAATATCCATAAATAGAGCGCAATAATCCAGCTTCATAGTTTGCTGACCCTTAATTAACATTTTGTCTTAAAAGGAACATCCAGTCCTCTTTAGTGAAAGTCTCTATCAGGATCTCACATCTTGACTTGAGCAAATATTTGCCCACTCTGTAACAGTTAGCCAAAACTACCAGATTGGGAGGATATTTTCTGTCCTATTCAGGTGACTATAGATTGTCTCTTGAAATTATTTTTGGAGTTTTGCTCGACCATTCTAAAACCTTATTTTCCTCTCATGGAGTAATTCTTTTGTTTTTGTGGATGTAAATTTAGGATGGTTTCACATCTGGTAGACTCAGATTGAATGAGGACCAAAATAATAACATCGGTTACATTTTCAGTAACAAATCTGCCTTGAAAAAAACTGAACAACCTGTTAACTCTCGCCTGTGCTGGTGCTGCACCAAGAACCACTGAAGGATACAATGCAAAAACGTCTGAACAAGAACCTGAGAACAATTTCTTTTTCACAAAATGTAAACAAAAATGGAGTGGTGTCAAATTATGGTGGTTGTAAGATATCTCTTTAGTCTTTGACAAAAAACCACCAGCCATTTCTCCCACTAGGGTTAGACTCGTTCGTCTGTTTTGGTTGTAGTTACCCAGAGTGCTCTGTGCTATAGTCCACTTTCTAATTTTGGAGCAGTCTCTAGTTCACTTGACATTCACATTAGCATTCGAATCGCACCGGATTTCACTTCAGCTGAGACCTAGGTTTTTAGATCAAAGTTCGATTATGCACCTCCACAAAACAAGCTGGACTTTTTAAACAAATGCTTTCTGATCAAAGCGGACCAAACAGGGCAGGTGGGAACAACCTCCTAAACCCACTGTAATTTTGAAAAACAAAGACCATTCATGTTCATTTTAGCAGACATCTAAAAGTTCTGATCCAGAAAACACTGGTATTTGCGACTATCACTGTACTAAATCTCCATTTCATTTCAGGAAAAATAGCAAAGTCAAACAAGAGCTTTAAAATAGTCTGAATGGCATCTCATTAATTATAGTAGATCATAGCATCAGTCATAAAATATCTGAAAGACGAAAAAAAAAAACAACAAAAAAAGCCAAGGTACCTCTGAAGGCTTTTTTTTGCCAAAGATATTTTTAACAAAATCAGCACAGACTTAACAGAAAGTTCTGCCAGGAGACATGTGTTGACAATACAGAAAGGTTTAGATTTGGTTGTGATAGACAGAGATGGACAGATGGTTCATCTGATCCTGTCCTGCCTTAAACAGGGTCCAGCATCTTCCAGATTGCCAGATGGCTCTTTGTAACCGACCATCTGGTATATTTGGTTATTTTCTGCTGCTGTGAAACAACAACTTTGACACATGCATATACAGAAACATTTAAATACATTACTATAGAAAGTACGAGTACATCCACCTACAACAATCCTGATCTTGTACCGGAAGAATACTGTAGCCTAAGATACATTTACATTGACTTTAGGCTAAACTTATTTAAACCATTGTCAAACTTTTGGAAGCTAGTTCTCTTTTAATCCCACTTCATGTTTTCCATTGGAGCCCCCTAATCAATTCAAAACAGGAATCAATAATCTGGCAATTCAGTTTCTGAAACTGATTTCTTGTAAACATTGTAAATGTATTTGGGGGAAAAAATACTATTGGAGTCAAATTTAAAACATTCATACTTAGGTTGGGGCTAAAGATTTTTTTTTTTTTACTCTTTTAAAAGTGCTTGTTATCATCACATATTCAAATATTTCAATATACACCCTAGATTTACAAGATGGGCTGTCTGACTCATCTCAAGAGACCTGAACAATAAAGTGTTTTACTGAGATGTGCAGCGCACCATGGCGACTACAGCCCACAATCACTGACGCCAAAGCAAACATTTATCACATCCATTTCTGTTGTAGCTACTGTGTACGTGTTCAGTTCAGTTTATGTAGTCATGCACAGAAATGAATTTTAATGACCTAATCCCATCTCAAATAAACCTGGAATGAAGACTTTGGAAGAGAGGTAATTACATTAATTAATGGATTATTATCAATGGTAAAATGTTCTGTCTGGACACCAGTAAGAAGGGTGTGTAACTGGATTAAGGTTATGATTAATGAGTCTCCTTTGCTCATTTTGGACTAACTATTAAATAGGAGCTAATGCATCTTCAGAGATCTGTTTGTACAACCTGCCTCCTGCTTTTAGTAGACGTGCAGATACGCCTTTAAGCCAGAAGTTATGGTTACAGCCTATACTGATAAAACACTAAAGGGAACTTGCTTGAACTGTATATGGAATAACAATAAAATATTTGCAGCTAAACAGCCATGTCTCTTTACAGCTCTGTATAACCAGTACATAGAGAGTTGTCTTGTATTTTGATTCTGCAATTAACTGCATATCAATGACGATTGACTGTAATAAAGATGTTAAGATCCCTGCTAAGTGCATGTGTGTAATCGTCATACATGATGAGATACTCAACAATGTTATATATATATTTTTTTTTCCAAAAGCAACACTGCAAAAAGAAAGACAAAAACAACGTCAATCACTTCCACATTCAATACCTGGGACTTCAGACGTTTTTCAAATTAATAGCAATCAACCAGATACTGGTCTTTGTTGCACTGGTATTGAACATTTGTTGAAATCCCAGACTTATCAAATCTTTAATAACAAAATTTACAGGCAAGGGCGGTTGATTAATGTGTTAATATCAACCCTTTCCCAACCCATTTCAATCATCAGGGTCATATCTATTGAAAAACATTTTTTGTGCAATTTTATTGTAATTTTCGAACAAGATTTTGTGGCCTCTATTGACAGTAATCTGACAGAAAAAAATTAAAGAGAGAAGGGAGGAACACATGCAGCAATTGAACCTCAAAATGTTTCCACTCTACAGCTGTACCATTGCCCCAAGATGTAGATAATACTGGTGTTCACTTGTTCCAGACAAAGTGGTTGCAATAGCTGAACAAAAATATATACTTTCCTGTGATGTTAAAATACCGCTGAGAGCTGCCACAAAGTAAAACTATAAAAACTCCCGATGTTCTTAGCACACACAGCCATCCTGTCTGCTTTATTCTTCATGTCAAGATTTCCGCCTACAGTCCCTGAGTACAAATCTCAGTGGTAGTTAATCTTTGCGCCAGTTGTTTAGACAGGCCTCAGCCCCCACACTGCATGCTGCTTTGTGCCTTCCTACAGGACACCAGGACGCATTAATGCAAGGCAAGAATGACTTGGAAAAGCTAAGTAGGAAATGTCAAGATCAGGCCAGACAATTGGGCTGCAGGAAGCTTAGTTGGTCTTTAATAATGTACATAAACAAAATAATGAGCTGGAATGAAAAGAACAAAAACTCAGCACAATTAGGCTGGAGCAAAGGAGGATGTAAAACCCAAAATAATACAGTTAGTCACAAGAGTTCAGTTTTTAAGGGCCGGTGCAGGTAATATAGCTTCTCTTCAAATCATGTGTTCTTGATTGAAGGGAGGAAGAACAATCAGGCTCAGACACCCTGCAAGTCACCACAACCAGCAGCAGGCATCCTGAAGCACTCAGTCATATCCCAGTAAGAGCAGACAGGCAGAGAAAAACCACAAGTACTCGCTTTCCAACTCCAGTGGCATAGTAACATGAATTGGCAGTCGGGTGGCATAAGGAATAAGCCAATGCTTTGGAGTCAAGTGTGCCAGTTTGGAGAGACGCAAAGTGACTCCTTTAACGCAGCAGCCATCGCTTTCCTTTTACGCTCTCTTTCTCCTCACTCTGAAGTTGACATGTACGTGCACTCGTGACAAGTTCATGTGCAGTGACACATGCAAACAGGAGATCCTCGAGTTGCAGATTTCAATACCTAATGACAGCGATGGAGAGTGGGTGAAAGAAGCCGAGATTCATCTGCTGCCATGTACGTGTGAGTGCACCCGGAAACCTACGAGGGTCCAATTTGGAGGGACATAAAGTATAAACTCCCTCATACAAGACTCCCAAATTCTTCTTCTTTTCCGCCTCTGTTTCTCATTCCATCACCATCTGCTTCACTAAGCAGGGATTCTTGCCCACATGCAGTAAGTAAATCAACATGCAAATACTAAAAAGTAACTGTGTGCGTGTCTGAGTTTCTCTAAGGACTTTGGAGCAATAATTCCTTCAAGAACAATAGCACAACTGAAAGAATTTGAATGTGTTCATGTACACTACCTCACAAATAAACTCTGTCTTGAAGTTTTTAATATTTTGTCAAAGTCACAACAAAAAACGTCGGTGGGATATGTTTTAGACTAAGCTATATGTTAGTCAAGATAACACATAGCTTATATATATGTATATATATATATATATAAGCTAGTATATATGTTGCTGCTGTTGATGACATCCGGAGTCGTCTTTGCGAATAAAAAAAAAGGTTTTATTTACCTTAATACAAAAACTCAACCTGTCACAGTCGGCGCCTAACGCTCCTCAGCAGAACGAAAACAGTGCATTGCCTCGCAGAAAGGCATGTTCAAGGAACACACGTAAAAAGTCGCATTCAATGACATATAGGAAATATGAGTATCAAAGATCAAGGTAGGAGACAGACACAAAACCAAGTTCTGAAGGACTGAACAAACTACAATGAAGAATGAATTATTATAATGAACAAACAAATTGGTGGGGTACCTGTGAACTATAATACACATAAACAGTAAAATAAATGAATAAACTAATAAATTCGTTCTCACATATATTTTGCTTTCAATTTAAGATAATTTCCAGAATTTTTTTTACAATTAAAATTCTAAAAAGTGTAGCATGTGCTGTAATTATTGCTGCAGAGAAAATACTCAAAGCTTTTTGTGGTCACTGGCAACTTTGTACCAGTATTTAACCTTAACTTCAATCTCAGTTACATTGGAAGGTCTTTGGGAATGCTGTCCTGTTGGAAAGTGAACTTCCACTCGATTCTTAAGTCTTTAGCAGCAACACTTATCACCATCTTCCCTTCAGCTTTGACTAGCCTCCCTATCCCTGCAGAACAAATAATTCCCCAAAGCATGATGCTTCTGCTGATATTCTGTGGCCATAGGCAGGGTGTTTTCATTCTGATGTGCAATGTTAGTACTATGTCACACATTGCATGTAGGCAAGGAAGTTAGATTTTGGTCTCATTTCATCAGAATAATATTTTTGACTTCTTAATGGTTTGTGCCTAACTGCAAACAGACAGTCTCTCTTTCAAAAAGCCAATTTTGTGGAGAACACCACTAATAGCTTTCCTTCCAACAGATTCTTCCACCTGAGCGACAGATTGTTGTTGCTACTCAAGAGCTACTATGAGCCTTGGCTACTTATTAATATTTGTCTAATTAAGGATTTCTTCAATTGGCTGGACTCCCAGGAGTGGAGATAAAATAGACCAAGGATCCCCCAACATGGTTTCCATTTTGCATATCAATGTATATTAAGATATATTTGGTGTTTGAACGGTTAAAATAGGAGTTTGTAGAGAGAATCTCAAGTATTCAAGAATTTCAACTATTCGTGGCCGGCTGTGGTCTCTGACCCCCCACCCTCTAAATATTGGGAGAGGGTCAGAGGGGTCTCTTTCACTTCTTAATTGTGGACTACTTTGTATTGGTCTATCACATAAAATAACAAAAAATGTTTTCTCTTTATGTTTTATTTTACTTTTTGTAATGAGCACAAAAAATTTACAGCAACAATATGTTTTCAAAGCACTGTATACTGTATATTTGGACTGCAATATCACTAGACCGTGTGATAAAACTTCACACAGCTATGGATTACTGAGATGGAGTGAGAAAAAGACCGGCTGAATCCAAACTGAAAGAGGAAGGAATGAACAGAAATTAAAAGCAAGGCCTGCAAGATTGGACTCAGGAATGACTCCTGTCTGCACGTCTGTCTGTTCGTCCATCTGTCACCACCAAATCCAATCAGCCGTGTCTTGTTCCCATCCAAATGGCTCCTTATCAACCCCGTCTGGATGTCTAGTCATTACCCTAGGTGTTAAAAAAACACATCTAAAAAGGCAGGCAGTAGCCATATGCACTACGTTTTTCTGTGTCTGTGTGTGTGTGTGTGGAGCAGCAAACACATGCTGCTACACCCCCACATAAAAGTGAGGCAGTGAGTAAAGGCTCTGATTGCTCATCAGGAAACAGTCCTGTGGTGGAGTCCTAACATTTCAGACTGAGCTCTTTCTTCTCTGGCTTCCACCAACCCATTTAAGGTTTTATGGTGAAATTATCTGGTGTAATTGTGAAGCTTTTGTTGTGGAACCCCTTTTCTACAGTCGTAACAAACAGGCAGAATAGAATTTGTTTAATCTTTATAGTTGTCCTCAAGTTATTCCATTGATCAAACAATACAGTAAATGTTTAATATTTCTGTCATAACTCTTTCAAGTTCTTTTGAGAGATGTTATTTTAACTTTGATTGAAACTTGTGCATCATTCAGAAACATTTGGATGAAGGTTTTAAGAGGATTTGTGCTTCGAATAAAAAATAGTTGTAGCTTCTTTTATTTTTAAATGCTACCATATGTCTGAAAAGTATTTTTTTATTTAGCATCTATAATCATAAGTAAAGGAAAAAACTATTCTGTTCAGTCATGCAAAATAGAAATAATTGTAAAGTAATAAAATTAATTCTTAGTATTCAAGATACAAATGCAAAATCTAACTTGTCATCAAGCTAGATTCAAGCTTGTCATCAAACTTTTATATTACTTCTATAAAAGAAGTAATATAATTGTAATATGTCTAAGATGATGCAGTCCCTCAAAATAGAAAAAAAACAAGACTAGTATTTCTTAATTTCTTAATATGAAAGCAAGGAGTATATATATATATATATATATATTTATATATATATATATATATATATATATGTTATCACATTCCCATGTCAGTTTAAAGTGCTTGTGTAAAAATTCATACTTTGTTTATGTTCCCCGACTTCGCTACCCAACAACAACAACAAAAAAAAAAACTCCATGAAGTTCAAAATTAAAAATCAAAAATGTTCGTCAGAGTAAAATTAAACACAAAAAAAATCCCCTTTCAGTTGAGGCAGAATGAAAGTGCAAATGAGCAGAAAGGCGAAGGGGAGTGTAATAGATTAATAATGTGCTTCGTGACCCTCTGGCTGAGAGAGAGTAAAGAGAAGCAGACGAATGGAGAATCAGCGAGTGAGCTAATGACAAAAGGGAACGGCAGAGAAGAGAAGAGAAGGGAAGCGAGGAAAAGCAGACGTGAATAGAGTTTCCATCATTTCCCTCTCGGTCTTGCTCCAGCACAGACCCGGGCCTCTCACTAGGCGACTCGGCGGCGGTGGTGAAAACTCTCGCTCCCACAATCAGCGGCAAAGTAAAACAGTGCTGCCAATTTGTTACCTGACTCGCCACGGCAGCTCGTATTCTGCACGTTGCAAACTGCCTTTTAACAAGCCCGGAGGGTGATGAAGTGAGAAGTGTGTGTGTGGCTGAATTGGAATACAGTGCATGCGTGTGTGTTGCCAAAGGTTGCAGAGAAAGGGAGCATGAATCGTTTTTTTCCTTTCTTTTTAAAAAAAAATAAAAATAAAAAAATCTGATTAAATGTAACAGACACCCCGCTGATAATTAATGTGTGTGCATGGTAGTGTGTTAGAATGTATGTGTCTTGTTTCACTCTAATTGCCTGGGCTTGTCTTAAGGGAATCTAATAGTTGACCCTGCTGGCCATTTCACTTCACTGATCCCTTTACACTTCCTGGAACCTTGACAATAGCCCAGTAAACTACATCAAACACCTACGCTAGAATCTCAGCCGTGATTTAAAAAAAATTTAGCCTCACAGTACTCCTCCTGAGATCTGTATGTGCACTTGGAGTAAAACCTGATGTAGTGAAGGATTTTGAAGGATTAAGATATAAATGAAAATAAGGAGAGGGGGAAACAATCTCCATCTTTCACATACCTCATGTGGAAAACATGCATGTGCTTCAGAGAGGCGAAGAAGTTGGAAGGCAGTGAGGAAGAGAACCACTGACTTCTGCCAACAATTTGTCATTTATTGCTGACGAATTCAAATTACTCCCCTGACTATTTACTTTGTCTCCACTCTGTCTCTTATGTCTATAAGACTGCTCATATAGACGGCATTTAAACTTTGAACATGATCAGACTCACTCTGCCTGCTTTTTCTATTTCAGTCTCACTCCAAAGCAGTAAACTGAAGATGATTTGTTTTCCCTTTTTAAATTTTTTATCTTGCCTCAATGCAGTCTGAGCTACTGGCACCTACGAGCCTGTTCTAAAAGTTTTATTGTTGTTTGATGTCGCCTACAACAGATTTTGTTTCCCAGGTATAGAATAAAAGGATTATTAAAACTTGCCATTGCACGTGTGTAGTTGAGTTTGCAAAGCACAACTTCTAAATGTTAAATTGGTTTTGCTCTTTTGATCTAGATATTCTCACTGATCAATAAAATCAGGTTTGAATGAGTGCTTCCCCTAAAGAAAACTAAAAAAAAAAATGTTTCCTGTGTTTTACTTTAGATGTCACTGTAATAACCCAGCTCGAACAAATGTCAGCTTATTTTCCTGGTGATTGTGCTACAGAAAAATAAACATACAGATTCTAACTAGACTTAAGCATGAATAGTTTAAAGTTACGACATGTTCTGTTGTCTTATGAAACTGAAATTCCTAAATGGTCATTACTGCTAAAGGAGAAAGAGATAAACATGCCAGCCTTTCAACACAAATCCTACTGTGATGCGTGGGAATGACAGCATCATTTTATGGATGTTTGTTTCTGGAACAGGGCTGGTGCGCTTCACTGGTGAGATCAGTACTGAATGCAAGAGCTAATGAATATGATGAAGAACCAAACAAGCAAGTTCAAGATCACCAATTTACTTCACATAAAACATGAACCGGAAATAAACAAAAACAATACCAAACACCATTGAATAACAAGGAAATGTTTAATTTATATAAAATATAGTCCTATCTATTGGGCATGATAAGGGGGTAAGAATATGTCAGTTTGATAAACTTAATTAAATATTTTACAGTATTAGTACAAATGTTTAAACCAAAATGTGAAATATGGGTGTGGGGACTGGTGCCCATATCGAGGGGTCACTATAGGTGAGTAGATGGAGCAGAAACACTAAAAACACAGAAGCACTGATCCAGGTATAGAATAAAAGGATTCTTAAAACTTGCCATTGCATGTGTGTAGTTGAGCTTGCAAAGCACGACTTCTAAATGTTAAATTGGTTTCACTCTTCTTTTGATCTAGATATTCTCACTGATCAAGTGATCTGTATTAAAGAAAAACAAAAGAGTTAATGGTAATCAACTAAAATTTTTGCAAGTTTTGTTCTTACGGATGTGACTTGTTTTTGTTTTTATTATAAATGTTTAGCTACCTTTTTGTTATACATTGAAATCTGTCATAAATTATTGGCTATGTATGTTGTTATGCATGTAAATTTTGATTATTTTCAATCCCTTTAATTATGTGCTAGGGTACTACAGATGGAAATAAGCCTATTTGTCTAAATCCGGCATCATGATTTAGACAAATAGCGTAATCTCCTTTATGAAATAAATAAAAATGTATAAAATGTTAGTAGCTCTTTTACTGGTTTCACCTTCACTAGCTCAGAGCTAAATGGATGAGCTCTGAGCCAGTTTTAACATCTAGTGGTGTTTAGACCCATGCTAAAAATACTCACAGACCATCATTTATTTTTCAATTAAAATGCAAAAAAATTGTAGTGAATTCTTTTTTCTCAGTTCAGCATTTAGAAAGAACATGCAAATGTACAAAAAAAAACAACAACAATAAAACATCCTTGTTACTTGTGGCCCTTTTAGTCATACGACAAAAAAACAGAAAGTTAAAAAAAAAAAAGACACCAAAAAAAATGAAAGGGTAATAAAAGAAATCTGTATCTGTACATTTTTCATTTTAAAATCCTACAGGACATATAGTGATGTTAACACCTGTCTTCCTGGCAGCATCATGTTGCATTAGATATTTAATTATGTAGTAGTAAACTGGTTTGACCCAGCTGAATGAGTGAGGTTAAGCGTCAGTTCCTATAACAACTCAAATAGGAACAAATAAATGAAACGCTAAACTTATACGGAAACCCCACAGGCTTTTACTCAGCTTTGTCATTTCAGGTGTCCACCAATTTAGCAGAATGACCTTTTCAAAAAAAAGCAGCTTGAAAATCTATCTTGCAAAATCACAAAAACAAGTGCCGAGTGGACATCAGTCATCTTCAATATTTTCAGCCACCAATCCATGTAAAGACCCAAAGATTCTTCTTGATTGTAAGAAGATTTGTGCTTAGAGGAAACTTCCTGTATCAGATTCATGTCTGAGCCGAGTGAATGACACAGACTGAGATATCTGGCCCTCTGCACTGGAGCCTCTCTCTGTTGGCTTGCTTGTAGCCCAGAGTTTCAGGCGACTAGTGATTACTAAACTTGGCCAGAGAAGCAGCTGTAGTCAAATGAGATGTGGCAATGTGGCCCTTGAGAGCCTACACTTAATGACGCCAGGAAACACCACCCAAGTTCAATAACAGCACAATCTTTAATGTACATGTGTGAGGGGCCGCCACAGCGAGAGAGTAGAAGAGTGGAAAACAGAAAGGAAACTGTGTGTTTGCATGTGTTATGACTACCAGTGATGCT
The DNA here is from genome assembly GCA_903066825.1 of Alfaro cultratus. Taxonomy (NCBI): domain Eukaryota; kingdom Metazoa; phylum Chordata; class Actinopteri; order Cyprinodontiformes; family Poeciliidae; genus Alfaro; species Alfaro cultratus. The sequence continues at coordinate 93,025 of CAEFZX010012958.1, read as the reverse complement.
CATGCTAAAGTCAACACATACTTTCTACTCATGCTTATTTTTCGTGTAATTGGGTACCAGGAGAAAATTTGACATTTTTACAGTATGTTGGCGATGCTTTCAGACAATGTTTATTTTGCTGCAACTGTAAATCATCTTTGCTTTACATTAAACAAAACATGGAAGCAATGTAGATGATACATTCATACAAGGCCTTCCAAAAGTATTTATATGCCTTTGACTAACAGGACAAGAGAGACTGCACCTCATCTTTAATGCACCATGGTCAGAGTGAAACATGGTAGTGGCAGTTTCATTATTTGAGGGTCAATTTCTTCTACAGTGATGTTACTTTAAAAACCTTTGTGACCTCCATGTTTCCTCCATTTGTAGATAATGGTTGTTATTGTGGTTCGCCTGAGTCTTAATGCAGTAGAAATGGTTTTGTAACCCTTTCCAGTTCTGACGGATGTCATTGGTGCCATGTCTAGCCTACTTTGTGTTGTCAGAAAGGTTATATTTGAGTTATTCATTCTTCAGGCTAGACAATATTCAGGCCTTGGAGTGCCTTGTGAAATTGAACCATATAGCCACTGTCACAGAAGGAGCATTGGACAAGAGACAGTTAACACCTTGGATTGGTTGCTGGTACATCACAGGACAACACATAAAACCCAAGGGAATTGTTTCAAGCTGTAGCTTTTGGGCTACAAAATGTGAAAAAGCTCCAATACTTTTAAGGTTATAGTAAGGCCGCAACACATGAACTAAGCACAACGTTTGCAGGCAACGTACTCTGACACCAGTGTACATCAAATCTGTACCATGAATGACTCGACATGTCTGAATCTGTCATTTCCTCCTTACCGCTTTGTTTCTCTAGGCCTGCCTGTGTTTTTAATGAACAGAAAGAAATACTTAAAAAGCAATATGAGTGAGCAATTACCATTAGCAAAAGAAAATCCTAATGGCTATTCGCATCATTAAAGTTTGCAGACAACTTTGTCATAAAATGTTTTATTGTTCTTATTCGTTCAAAGTAATTTTTTTTTTATAATTCCAAAATTCAAAGCTGTTTTTTTACTCCCTTGCCTCATAACCAAGGTTGTTTTGATGGTCCAAAGGGGGAGAAAAGGCTTGGCTAAGCATTATCTGTTCTGCTGTTAAGCAGATGCGCTGCCAGCAAAAAATCAAGAGCCAGCATGCACGAAGGAAGAGAATGAATGAGATGGATGGAAAGAGCATGCTCTCTCTATACCCTCCCTGCTTCACTTGCTCTTGTCTCTCCTTGTCTCAAAGTTTAAAGAGGAGCAGGCCTCGGGGTCTGTATGAGGTAAGGAGGAGGCGGCGGAGGAGTGTTTTCTTTTAGGGGAAGGGAAAGGGATCAATACCTCTCGTAATCATCCTCCCTACGTTGACATTTCTCTGCCTCTCCGCAGAGGCCGTTTAAGCGTCAGATGAATAAAGCTGTCATGGCCCATTCCACCCCTCGTCCTCTAAAATCCCTGCATGCCTGGCACCCAGCCCTTACATCTCTCCATCAAATAGTTACGCCATAGGCTTAGGCAGCCATGGACTTTGACTAATGAAACTCTGTGATTGGTCCAAGCCACTGTAAGGGCTGATGGATTGCCTCTGTTGATTGGCCCCAGCTAATTACAGACTTTCAGAGACAGGGTGATGGATAGATTAGCACCGCCCAGTTCTCTCCCTTCCGCTTTGGTTTTGAACCGCACTGAGTGATTTGTCTCAGAATGCTTACTGGTTGCCACTAATTAAAATGACCTAATCAAATGATCAACACTGACATGTATAGGCGGAAGAAGCCCCACAGTGTCTTTTCCAATTCTTCCTGCTAGGTTTATAAAAATAACAACATTTGTTAAAGGATGGTACTGGATATGTGGGGGAGGTTCTGTTAAAAAGTTATAAACAGTAAATATCTAAGATGAAATGCCAACGGACTTATAGGGTTCTCAAAGATGATTACAATGCTTACGACGCTTTCCATTCACACGCTGATAATGTCAAGCTGCGGGATTGTAGCCACAGCCCTGAGCTGTCATTGCCCAAAGACACAATGACAGTAGGAATTGAATCAGCAACCTGACAATTGTGGGACAATTGAGGTTGAGTGAAAACATGCCATTCTAGTTTTTGGAAAGTTTTGCTTTACTCTGAGATAATGTGTGTGTTTACATAGAAAGAATGCTATTGTGAAACAGATAGGCCTTTTTTTTTTAGCCTTTTTTAACTCTTGTACAAACTAATGGGTGATGGTAAATTGAAGATCTAGCTCAGCAATGAAGGAGTAGATGCACATTCAAATCTCTAATACACTGAATCACTGAGGGTGGAATGTCAGCTGCTGCCCATAGAAAACTTGAGGTCATAGATAGCTGCTTTATGACTGGGGTAGGACTCGGGCCATGACTAAACGTTTTTCCCGCTTGTTCTATACAACAACCTCCATGTGAGCAATGTGTGAAAACAGGCACCAGGTTGCTGAAGCTATTATGCCTGCGGACCGTGCTGGGTGCTATTCCCAGTGTGAGAAATGACGACAAAAACAGCACACAGATCAGGATCTGAATCAGTTTTACTAAGACCCACCCCCACCTTTTCTGATTGACTAGTAAACCCGTCTAGTGTGGTTGTAAGTGAAACCTACGCCTTAGTTAGATTCAGAGAAATGTTTGAAAAATCTCTGGGTGAACCAGATTTTATGTTGTTCACAGGCACCAGTATATAAGGCACCAGTACAAGCTAGATTGCAAATTAACTAACAAATAGAAAATATATGCACGTCTAAATTGCCACTTGACTAGGTGCTTGATAAAAAATACCAAATAAATGATTAAGGAGCTCATCACATCAAGAAGAGCTTCTATAATATGTAACATGTAAGGAACGATACTGTCAAACAGCAGACAAACGACCTTAAGGTTATTATTAGGTTGGCCAGTGTTTGCCATTATTTTCCACAGGAATATAGTACAGGACAAATGTTTTTTATTTGACCCATAAATCTTGGATTCCATTGGACAATCTTCCAGTTTTGCTCTAACAGCCCTTTCAGCAACATACAAGTGTCCAGATAGAGACAAAGGTCTTTTAATGACATCTTGTCTGGGCTGGTGAGGCTTTGAAGCATTACTTTGCTTAATGTTAGGCATTGGGTATTGTTACGTATCGCTACACTCACCCTGGCTCTTTCTTATTTTTATACTGGTTACGGGAGAGTAGGGCCACAACAATAAAAGCGCATTAATGTAGACCAAAGGAAACCGAAAAAAAATAAACAAAACGGGCACCTGACGGAACATAGTGTGGTGGGGGCTTACCTTAGATGTCCCATCAGTAGATCATGTTCTTCAATCAGGTGACATCCATTTAGAAGAGCGAGCCCTCGCGATCCCGCAGCCATGAGACGCTCCGTTTAATAGTTTTTTCTTTTCTCTTTAAATATGTAATTTTTCTCTTTTCCTAAAAACGCACCTCTCGTGATTTCGCCGCTGGTTGGTCTTGGCAGGCGTGTGACTCCCCGGTGCTATAATTCTTTAGCGTCCAGCCAGTTTTCCCAAAAACAAATCAAAACCAAAAGAAAACAAACTTCATCCCGGCCAAAACTTCCGACGCTCCCCTCTGGGTGGATCCGTCCCGAGGTGAAGGTTCTCTTTTCCCTCCAGAGCCTTCCCGCACCGTACTTTCAATTAATTTTCTTAGAAAACTCCGCTGCTGCAGCAGCTTCATACACGCCACCATCACTCATCAAACTCAGGTGCGCCACCAGCCCAGCTAAAAACACTTGAGCTGGCGGTGCCCCCCCCCTCCCCTCTCCCCCACCCGTGAACCATCAAAGGTGCCAAAAATAAAAACAACAAATAAACAATTAGGAGACGGAAGCAAAATGTTAGCATGTAACAGTATGCATAGCCGTTATATAAAATATAAAATCCAAAAAATGCAGCAATAAAAATCAAATATATTAGTTGAGACATGTGCAGACATCTTCTGATTTAGTGTTAGCTGTGAGCGGAACCAGAGTGTTTTTTTGTTTTTTGTTTTTTTTTTTAATATGACTTGGTTACTTAGCAGATCGTAGAGTTCTTGTGACATAATGTGGTTTTCCTGGTTGTTCTCTGGCTTACCAGTCTCTTTCTCTGTTTTTATCATTCTCTGTCTTTGTCATTGGTTTGAGCAGTTGGCGGTTGCATTCCTGAGCCACCCATTGCAATAACAGCACGGCACTTAAAGCAAACTCTCCCAACCACAAAGCTCCCTCCTTACGCTGCTCTTCAGCCCAGAACCTCTACACCTTCTCCTTCATCTCATTTCTTTATTCCATCATCTCATATAAATTAGCGGCAGTCTATGTTTTATAACTGGTGTTGGCCACATTCTAAGGCCGATGTAAGTTTTTGAAAAGAGAAACAGTCTAATTATTTCTTCCCCTTTCAGTGTGTTGTATTTCCATGCAGCCTTCAACCATATAATGTGCTCAATCTGGCCCCTTCACAAAATGAAGGAAAGTAGGAAAAAGCGGCAATGCTTCACGCCCACAACATAAAAGGAAGCCTGTGAAGTATTAAGGGGAAATCCACTAGCACACACATGCACGCGCACGAGCACAAACTTAGTGTGCTTGATATGAGAGGGCCCTATCTAGCATGCATAGTGGTGGAAAGCTGGGTATCTCTTCAAAGACCCCTGCAGTTTTCCCAGAAGACATCATCCGCGTGTCTAACTTCCTCCAGATCCTACAAACACTGCAGCTCAGTCTGTCTGTGTCAGTATTTGTGTGTGCACACATCAACAGTATGATTAACCACCCAAAATAGGGGACAAATTGCTCTCAGGTGCAGATACTTTGGGATTAGATATTTCTTTCCTCTTCCATCTTCATTTTTCCCAACCTCTCCTCTCTAATTCTGTTCCTCACCCCCCTACTGCCTTCCCAACCTCCTCATATCTTTTTTTTCCCAGTTCTCCTCCTCTCCACATGTTCTTGTAGGTCCTCACCCTGTGCCCTTCTTTTCATTCCAACACGCTCTGTACCCACCTCCCACTTTTCTCCACTGCATGACGAGAGAAAAGCCTCTGTGTCTTTATGTTTAGCATAGATTACTTCCAACCGAGTTTGGAGGGAAAATCTCTTCACCGTTATCAAAGCCTTTTTGCTCCTTTTGCCAGGAGATGCTTTCTCCTCCCACTTTCTGTCTTGCTGACATAAGAGCTCCATTGTCTACTCAGCATGTAAATGTCTGTGTGTTCTTCTATAAGTTTGAGTGGTTCTTGAAGTGGTTCGCACATAGAACGCACATTCTGAATGCATGGATCAGTGATTGATGTAATAAGGATTACATTAAAAATATGCTTTAATCTGTTAAATTTTGATCAATCAATCATTTAAATGTTAACAGACACAGAGAGTGATTGCTTATTGGTGTGCAGAAGACTCATGGTATTTTTTTTTTGCCTTCTTTCTTTCCTCTTTCTGCAAGATACAATGCAGTTATATATTTTAATTGCATTTAAAGATATAGTATTCATGTGAAGGCCCAGTTTACCAAACCTTTCATCCATAAAACACATTTAGTAACTAACATTGGCATTTTTATAGATAAAAATCACAAGGTGCTGCACAAAGACAGTATAAAAATACAGACATAATTAAAAAGACAAACAACACACATGATGGAAATAAATCTATAAAAATTAAGAACATCTTAGTGCAAGAAACGTTTTTTGTTCAGTTGCTTTTAAAGTGAATCCAGACTCTAATAATACAAGGTGCAAAATAAATCCTGTATAGGTTTAAGCAGGAAACAGAAACCATATTTACAGTCAGTTCAAAATTTCAAACCATGTTAACAGATCATGTTCCATCAGTGCAACAGTAAAAAAGCAACTAAAAATAAATAGAAGACAGACATCTAACTACCGAAAGCCTCTTCATGAAAGTGAAGAGGCTAGCAAAACAGTTCTCAGCATCGTTAACCTTTATTTAGCCATGACTCAATGTCAAGTCAGATAGATATTTATGCCTAAAGAGAGCTAAAACCTATGAATTTGTATTGGATGCAATACACTGAACTATTGAAAAAGTTAGGTTGAAGTCTGACACGCTGCCAGTGCTTTGGCTTTGAAAAACAATTCCTTAAAGCTTTGAGATTTGGGTGCTTTATGATTCTCCACAACTGTGTACCTGACCTGCTTGCTTTGTTCTTTGGTCTTCATGATGATGTTTGTTCTGTAATGTTCTATATCAAAACCCCCTCAGTCCTTTGCTGAACAGCTGCATGTACTGGGATTGAATTACAGTGGACCACTGCCTTTTCATTGGCCATTTGTGGAAAATTCAGGACTTCAATTTTTATGTGGAACATAGCTCCACATTATCAGTAGAAAACTTGCCCATTAACTGTTTTTTTTTTTCTTTTTAGAGAAAAAAAAAATGCAGTTTTTGTAGATGAAAGGCCAAGACACAATCCTTCTTGACACACTACTGGCATTTGCAAAGGAACTAAACGAGGAGTTCCATTTATTTCCTTAGGCTTTGCTTGGCTGGACCCCTAAGAGCAGAGATGAGGAAGATTGGAGCTTCTGGGGTATGGATTCCACTGTATGTACTAGTTAAAATAGGCAGTGATAAGCAATTTTAAAGGGGGTCTCAAATATTAACTATTGCATAACCCCTGCAAAACCTGTGGGTTCACTGTATTCAGTAATAGATACTATTTTCTGACTTGTATTGGTGTACAAGGTGGGAATATTTCTAACTTGGGCCATCTACGTTTTTCTTTATCTAATTTGTTGAGCTGTTTCTACTGTGGGTATAGAAGAAATATGCATCATCATAGCTGATCATGTTACACCTTTCCCCTAATTAAAACAGCCATTTCCTGCGTTATTTTGGAAAGTCTCAGTCATTTAGACAGACGTTGTGCATGTCAAAGCAAAAAAATTGTATATCTTTAATTGGCCACAACATTTGTGGTGCATCTCTAGTTAAAATAATAGCATCTGTGTAAAGCTTATATGAAATTGAGAAAAAACTCAAGTCTGTTTTTCAACTCTGCCACACAATCTTCCTGTTTGTTGTAGATTGACCTTTTACCCCGCATGCTGATGCCCTACTGAGAGGAAAAAGATGGCTATTGACTGAGCTGTGTGGTCTGTTTCCAGGCAAAGTGGACTGTCATCTTCAAAGAGACCGACTGTCTCCTTACCTCTAACCTCTTTATGTCCTTGCCACCATTTATTTGGACTTTAATCACTGTACGTTCACCTTAACTAATGAAACCTTTCATGGCTGGAGCTTTGGAAGAGTTGAAGCCATGATTTTTTTGTCAGTAAATAAACCTTCGTATGAGTTCTTTGTAAAGTGGAAAACATCAACATTTCTTTATCACATGTGAAGGCTTGAGGCTCTAAAGCCTTCAGCTTGAAGAGTGAGTTTAATGTAAGACTTTAAAATACTTTTTTTCAGGATGAAATAAGGCAACATTTTGCAATGCAGAGGCTGAGAGGAGGGCGGCTTTGGTTGCAGAAAACTAAGCAAACACCTCTTATCTTATGGATCTTTGCCTTCTTTGTGCAAAAACTTTTGAACTGTGACTGTGGCTTTATTACATATGGGTTTATGTGTGTATTCTATGGCAGCCTGCAGAGCCAGGTGGGCCCTATGGGTTCCACACTTCAGAGGCCAAACGTTCAGAGGTCAGATACTTTCCTTGAATGCCTCCATGGGGCCAAACATCTTTTAAGGTGTTCAGATAAAGGGACCATCTGATTTTCTGTGCCACTCGGCGCTTGGGCTCCGGGGGAGATGAAAGCAGCATTGCTTGTTGAAAATGACTTTCTTGTCGCTACTTCAACTTTTAATTTCCTTAATTGATTTTTATTCCCACAGAGGTAAGGGCTTGGAGAAACAAAAGTAATTGATTTCAAATTTTAATCCCTCTTACCGTTGAGTGATGCCGGGACCTCCCCACTATTGATCTTCAATCCATCCAAACTCAATTAATGTGTTTGAGACGGATGAGAGGAGGAGGAGGAAAACCCCAGTCTTCTTTAGTTTCATTTTCTTCTACTTTCTTTCTGCTCATTCTCAGACAATGCTCATTCCTCTTCTGCTTTTTGGTGAACCCTCAATTACTCTGTTGTAATGGATGAGACTGAGTATATACACTTTTTAAGGAATGACGTTACTTTAGATCATCCACTTGGCAGCTCTATGTGTTTTTAATTAAATTTGCTTACTAATTTCAGTTGTAATGAAGCCAAATTGACAGTTGATCTTGCTGCAGTAAAATGACTCAACCACTTGGCCAAATTTGTCTGCACATTTATCAAGGGGTTCAATCCACGACCAGAAATGTATATTGATTTTTTTTCGCCTCTTTCATAAATTTCAGTTGTCCTTCAATAAATTTCCTAACATTTGCTAGATTCTATCTTTTAGCTAAAGCAACAGTATGCAGAGGTTACTAACGATCAAACTGTGCAAAGGTATCTCTCAAGAACAGGGTACAAAAATAATCTACACAATTATCTATATGTAATGGCACAAAAAGTGGACCAAAATACTCATGGACATGGAAAAAAGTGTCATTGACGGTTACAGAAATTGCTTGATTGCAATGAAAAGGTTGTGCCACAAATTATTAAATTACTGGTACCATCATTTTTACCCAGGCCTTTTTCAATAATTTGTTTCTTACAATTATTCTGCTGCAAAGCAAGGCCTGATTTTCATAAGTTAATTTTCAGTAGTTTTCTTATTACTTTAGTCAGTTATGAAGTTATTTCAGTGACCGTTGTGGGCATTTTGTTCTTCAACAGGGGTACAACAATTTTGTCGGTGTGTGTACGCATTTGATCCGATCTCTATTAGAAACATCTGTCTCCTTTTTGCCACCCTTCTTACTTCCTTTTTGTCAGTGAATTAATCTTTGTTTACATCATTCCTACAGCTTTCAACAGATCCCATCCCCTTCTTTTGACCTTTCATGTTCTCCAAGTAAAAGCAGAAGAAGTGCTTGGTGATTAGTGACATTGTTTTGAAGCAACCGAAGGAAAAAATATGACATGAGTTTTAAAGGCACAAAGTTGAAGTCTCCTGTCAGTTTGTTATACATTGCTCTCGCTCTGCAGAGAGTCTGTTGCTCATTTTACGTTTTGTATCCCTGGAGGCACCGTAAACAGATGAAAACATGTCCTGCTGCAAATCTGATGACGGTTTTGGAATTCTATCGCTTCTTGAAATCTTTACTTTCACCCTCACAGGTAGAAACGCTGGTTTTACATGTTCTTTTATTTTTGCTAGTATTAATCTATTTTAAATTAATGTCACAGCCTGGTTAAATTGATTATCCTACTATTTTCGTTTGAAAGAATTAAGTTGAGGTGCTTTACCAATGCTATTTACCAGATGGGTGATAGAATGAAATAAGATATTTTTTCATCAAAGTACTCCACACTTAAGCAATGCATGAATGATAGACAATGAGCTCCACTAACTTGTCTAAGTCATGAGTGTGTGTGTGATAAATGGAAAGCAAAAAGTGTCATATTTTGCAATATTTTCAACACTTGATAGAATCTAATAGATGCTATTAGCATACAGCAAAAACATTAGAATGTCTATATTTATGGATGGTTTAGACAAATTTAGTTTACCCAGTTTTCTTCTTTTCTTTTCAACTTAGTTTTTGTGACTGCTCCCTGGTTATTTTTTCTTTTTTTTACCTTTTGTAATCTTTGTTTCTACATATTTGTTGTTAACAACCCACTTTGTTGTCTGGGACAAGTCTGGTCAGTCTGTCAACAATCAAATTTATAACAGGGGTAAAATCTTTAATCAATATTATTTGAACCTACATCCGTACCTCCACCCCAACAATTATTTTAATGAAATGCCAAAGGAGGTTCTAGCTTGACCAGCATTCTGTCCGGCTGAATGGAACGTACATTAATGTTGAACTGCCTCTCTTTCCAGTCATATAACTGAAGGAAGGGTACTACTTTTTTCTCATGCTCAAAAGACCAATTCAATTGTTTGGAAATACAGACGGTGCAGATGTTGAAACTAAAGAAGTCCCACCCATCGCTTTTTTAACTAGCACTGTTTACTACGAAGCAATTAGACCATATTACAACATTTGGTTTCAAAATTGTGTTTATTTTTCCATCTGTATCTCGCTTTGAGAATCTAATACTGGCCCACTTCAAATTACAATTTGCAGTTGACCTTTCCAAGTAGTCTGCTTGGCAACTGTTAATAATCCTCTTGGATTCAACCTTTCCATTCCCACAGTGTATTATTTTTCATCATGCCTCCACCAGCACTCTACTTATGCGTTTCCTCTGCAGTGTTGCACTGTGAAGGAGTCTATTCCTGGATGGTTTTTGGTCCGTGTGACTTTTTCCAAGTTATTTGCGGTGCCTGCCAAGAGAATGGCTGAGTTTCTTTTGGAAATGGAAGCAATGGAGCCGGATAAATTTGAGTTGGGATTGGCAATGACAAAGTCATTTTACCTCAACATAAATTCTGTCCTCAGCGGTATCTCTAGCGTAAAAGTTGTGATGCCTCAATGATATGATCTAAAGACTGACAGTAGAAGGAATGCCCTCTCTGTATGAATGTTTTCCCCAAATATTCAAGGAGTCATGCATTCAGTTTTTTTGTGCCTGCTTCAGTCTGCTTTATGGCAGGATGTCACCCACCATTCACAAACTGATCCTGATTGCAGCTCCCATTATAACACAAGATGATACCTACTCACATGGAAGCCATCTAATCATTGCCAGGCAGAACAGTTGGCCCAAACTATCAGGCTGACACTGATGGATCTATTATGGTCCGAGCTAGAGAATAAAAGCAAAAAAAAATGTTTCTGCACTCAGGATTCCAAACTTTAACAAGGATGTCATTTGTTTTTCCTGGCTGCATTTTGAGGAGAGGAGAAAAACTGAGGCTGTGACTGTAGCAAACAGACATGAGGAATAAATGTTCTCTCTGGCTCAGACTTCTGGTTGTCAGTACCCCTGGGAACAAGACCGTCCAAGCAGGATTAAGCGTGATGATGGCTCTAAGCATTGTGCAGAACAAAACATTGAGGTTCTCCATTGATCACTCTGCTCAGTGTTTAACACAGACAGTTGAAAAGGACAAAGCTGCATTACCAGTTTGATTTTTACAATTTGTTTTAGTGTTTTTGGCAACAAGTGTCCACAAAGTTTATATCGAATGATTTTCACATTGAATGCCAAAAGATGCTCCATAAATCACACTGATGGCTTGTACATTTTCATGGGAAGTTAAAATATCTCATGATTTGACTGCAAAGTGACTTGCTGCTACATGTACTCTGTTGGTTCTCAGCCACTTAAAGCATTAAGAGAAAATTGGTTGTCACTGTCACTCCTTTTCGGTCATGATCAAATAGTGAGATCAGGAGAAAGTGCAAGCTTTGAAACCAAACATTAGACACAGTCAACGTCTATAAAAGCTCACATTTAGATTTAAATTACACCTGTGTTACTGAGATTTTGCCCGTCACTTTTTCTTAAATTTAAAATGTTCATATTTTAAATTTTCACTGACTGGCATGCTCACAACACTGACCTCATCTCTACTGAGAATTAAACAAATCACTTAATGAAGTTATTTGATTCAGTTCATTCTTTGAGGTGATTCATTCATTTGAAAGAGTAATTCAATAAATGACACAATACTATACTCTAGAGTAGACATAGGACTTCACATACATTTAGCCAAAAGCCAGAAAGTGCCAGAAAACAAATAAACCGTTTTAAGTTAAATCTCACAAAAATTGAGGAAGTATGTTAGCTTGTGAAAAACCCACTTGGGACATCGTTTTTTCTGTGTAGTGCGTTCTGTGGTGGATAAGCTAAAAAATGGCATTTTGGATCATTCTAAAAATTAGGCACAGTAGAACTAATCCACCCACTAGACGGCTGCACAGTCTTCCATATAACCATTGGTTTGTGCATAATATGAACCAAACAGCATCAGAGAGCAAAAAATGTGCCATCTTGGCAGCATTAAAACCAGAATCAGTTAGTAATAGAAGTCAATCTCCACTTATTAAAACAAGAGAATTTCTTGTTTTAACAAGAGGTTAAAACTACATAAATGTACAAGTCTTCTACAATGTTCTCGGTTTTATTAAGGTTGCAGCTCAACAACTCATAATTGCAGATCACAGATTCTATCTGGCCAATATTTCTCTGCACTGCATGAGCTGGGTGGAAACAAGATTCCCGCTAATCTTTAATTCAAAGCACCTACAATGAAGTTCCCTGTGTAATTTTGCACATCATTGCTTGCAATCACATTCGCACAATGTAATAGTAAGCTCTATGATTTCAGGTTGGTTCACCATATTATTGAACCTTTCGTCCATGTACCTAGTGAGAGTTATAGGTATCACCTGACTGACTTGAAATGACTGACCTAATGACTGAAACATGGTGGCCTGTAAGAAACAAAATAATTGTGTGTGTTGACATTATTCAAACATTTTGGTTATGATGTGTTGTTTGATTAGGCATAGCTAAGGAAATATGTCATGGGAACATGTGTACTAGGGAGGATGAGGAGAGCAACCAATGGAAGGGCAAAAATGCTGGGTGAAAATATGGGAGCTATCAACGCTCACCTCAGCGAGAAAAAAAAACAACTCATGATGAAAGAAAAAAAAGTGGAGCAGAGGGCAAGAGTGACAGGCACAGACAGACAGAGAGTGAAGGTTAAAATGACAGAGACAAGCAGGAGGGAGAATAAGAGGCTGCAAGTGGACAGCTGTGATGAAAGAGGACAGAAGGAAAGGACAGGCAGACAAACAGACAGATAGACATCTCTTGCTATCAAACCCATGAGGATCCCCTGTGGGGACCACTGGCTTACATGAAAACAGAAAACATAAGAGAAGGAGGCATGGATACAATGACAGTAGACATTGCTTGTCACATTTTTAGAATATCTACAAAATATAAAACACACCAAAGAAAGAGATAAATATTCTTCAGCAATGCCAATTTTGAGCTGCAGGACTACCAAATAATTTCAGCACACCACCACTTTAATAGTAGTAGCCTATAAGAGTTATGTCTGGATCCCCTGTAGGAGCACATCTAACAAAAGATGACAGGCTATATTTGTTATCTGTTGCATGTTCCACAACATGCAACAGACAACATGGAAATGCTTTTGCAGTCAGACTGTTGACAATATTTATGTAATTTATCCAAATTAGTTGTAAATGTTTGCATGAATGCAAAAGGTCAAAAACAATCCACTCCATGTTTTTCTTTTTTGTATATTATGTATGTCAATAGACTTGGCATTAACCATCAATAGTTTAAAATAAACCAGCTGTTTGTGTAATGGTTACTTTCTTTCAGAATGATGCATTAATGAGGATATTGTTTCCATCGCAAATAAATGCAGTCACCTTTATTTTACAGATCTTACATATCTTTTTTAAATTATAGCATCATCTTTTTAAAGTAATTATTGACTTACAGACACGATCTAAAAACTATGAAAATCTATTTGCCAAAAATTGGCAATGGCTTCCCCAAGAACAGCAGTAGCCATGCTACCTCTACCACCTGCCGGCAGCTACCTTTATAAAGCAGTGGCAGTTACAAATTGAGGTTGCTGTCTCTTGATTTTTCGGCAGTGGCCAGTTAATGGCACCTTTGAAATTATCTCGTAATTACAATATCTTTTCTCACAATTTTGAGATCAGGACCTTGTAGTTTTGACATCTCATCTCATAATTATGACATCTTATCTTGTTTATGAGACCCAGATCTCGTAATTGTTAATAAGATGCAATGTGATTTCGTACTATCTCGGTCCAATGTGCATGTTCTTTTTCTTTGTGTGTGGTCGACCTGAATGATTATTATTGAGTCTTATTTCATGGACAGAGTCATTAACCCCACATTCTTCCAAAATATCCTGGCAAAGTTAAGAAAAATATTTTTCCAAATGCCATTTATTGCTGAGACCTTGTTTTTTGCTTTCACACTTTGAGACAACAAAACAACTCACAGAAAGTCAACCCAATCACTTACACCAGGTGTAAGTGATTGGGTTGAATCATGAAGACAGGCTTCATGATTCATGCGGCAAAAATCCAGACATTAATGAATGCGAATAATGGATTTTCATAAAAACACACAGATCCAAACATTCTTGGAGCTTGCTGTGAGTTTCTGGGAACTGTCAGTCAGGGCCTCCTGCATTTACTGACTATCAATCAAAATGACAGGGCTCTCATAGCATCGTAAAGATTTTTTTTTCATGGACAGAGTCAAGAACAAATATGAAGTATCCTAAAGGGGCAAGTCACTCATGACATGTACATATTCGCTGTAATCCTTGACCTTTTAGAAGGCCACTTTACTTCAGCATAGTCAAATGACACTGATATCACATAGTGCATAGTTAATAAAAAGGGTTGAAATGATTGCAAAGGTTAAAGTGCACAGTAGGGACATGTCAAGGTATGACCTTAGGTGTGCTCTCTGCAGTCCCTCATTGAAAAAACAGAGGATCAAAGTTCTGGTTTCTGTCTATAACTGACCCAATGTTACTGGTGAAAGGTCAACATTAAGAGTGCAGTATATAACATTTCTTAGGAAAAATAACTTTTGTACATTTGCTTGGGTTTAGAGTGGCTAGTTGTAAAAGTTTACATGCTTGTCTCTAAGGACACCTATTGGGATTGCATAAAATAATTGGTTAAAAAATCCCACAAAAGGTTTGTGCGTGTGCATGCGTGTATGTGTGTGTTTTAAATATATTATATATGTCAATAAATTTCAGCATTTATGTACAGCTGAAACCACATATTTTCTTCCACTGTATAAAAAAGTTTTTTTTTTTGCTCACCGTCAAACTAAATGTTTCAAATTAGGTCAACTAGGTATAAAAAAAGTATTTTTATTTATGAAATGCATGACTAAGAAACAGGATATTTATTTAGAGAACTTTTATTTATTTTTTTTAAGTCATAAGTTTATGAATACTATTATTATTATCCCTTCAGACAATTTTGGAAAGCACAGATAAAAATGTTATCAGAAAAAAAAAAAAAAAAAAGCTGCACTTCTGTAGTTCATGCTTGGGTAAATTTTCCAATGCCTGAATGTTTTAAGTTTATCGGTTCAAACAATTATATGCAAATAAAACCGCCATGAGAACATCCATCATTCCATTCATTGGAGAGTTTAATTCCTTTCTGCAACCCAGAAAATAATTTATTTTAGTGGAAAATGTGCCAAAGATTATGACTTAAATACGATTGTATGGAAAATAGTAAATTGTTGTAAAAAGCTTGTGGAAAGATATCCAAAGTGTGACAAAAACCATTCAATATAATTGACATTGATAATAGATTATTAAGGAAATGTATGTAAACTTCTGACTTAGAAAAAAAAATAAAAAAGTAAAACATAAATCTCTAGTGTTATTCTGGGATTTAAGAAATAAAAGCAATTTTGAATTTTCCATCCACCCATTTTCTAGAGGCAGAGTACACCATGGACAGGTCACCCTGCTAGTATTTCTACCCTAAAAGCCTGAAGAAAATGAAAACTCATTTGAATATAATTGTATAGACAATAATATAGGTCTGATTTTTGCAGTGGGTAACCTCTTAAGTGCCAACTGCATACATATGTAATGCAGTTCTTCCTTAAATGAAATTGCAGCCTACTGTTTCTGAGATTCATTCAATGTGGTATGTGGTTGTGTGGAAGAAAAACCAAACAGCCTCTTAAGGAAAACATCACAGACCTTTGCCAGATGTGACTCAACACCAGTGAATTACACAAACACTGAGGAGTCTGGGATTTTTTCCCCCCATTTTCCTTTTTTTTCTTTTCTTTTTTGCTGTAGGACTTCCCTTAGTCCTTTGTTGTCAGGTGGCAATGCTAGGAGGACACAAACATAACAGGAATGCTGGTTTTCACATGCTATAATATTGATGTCAAAAACTCAGATGAGATGACAATTAGGAAATGTGACTCACTTTGACTGAAATGACTTCAAAAAGATGAAATTCATAGCCATCTACTAGCCTCTATTGGTCTGAGGGATCTGAGTTGAGATTTGTTTAAAGTTTAATGAATATTATGAAACCTTTAAATCACTTAGTAGAACACTATGAAATGAAATGAAAAGCATTTTCAATAATTTTTTTTGGGTATTTGGACCATAAGATTGAGACAAGCACTCCTCATATCTAGACTTCTTTATTTTACACTGATAATTTTCTTCAAAACATAGTTGAACATCCATGAAATCTTTACTTTAAGTATAAACAAATCAGTGATAGACTTTAATAGGTTTTACAAAGTATATTAAAAACCTAATCTTATTTACTGTATATTATTTTTTATTAATTCTAACCTTTTTTATTAGATCTTTTTTATACCTTTTTTTAAAACCAGGAACAGATCAGAGAGCTCATTAACAAAGGAGGCCTGGGAAAGCGTCAGCTACTTACATCATATCATCATGCCTGACACATTGTCAAACTTTTGTTCAAAATGCCTGATTTACTGAATTTTGAGAGGCGATTTTCAGAAAATTCCAAACACGCATATTTGTGAGGCAAAAGTCATGAGTAGAAATATTCCTCCCCTATGCCTCATGTTCCAGCATACATCCAGTACGTATGATATGACAGGTAGTGCTCACTCTGTGGCATGTCAGCCAGCAACAGTGGCGCTAATTGACTACTCCCCAGCACACCGCCCCTCCTCTTTATCCACAGAAAAGGCTATCACAGAGCAGAGGTTGTGTTGACAGAGGCCGAGACAGCACCGGGCACGAACCCAACCTTTCACCTTTAACCCCCCTTCAACCTCCACAAAATGGGGAAGCACAGGAAGAAAACAAGGCCGCCTAGATGAGAGTGTCTGTCAACACACAGAGAGAATTGAAAGCAGGTTCACAGTGGGGGGAATGGAGAATTTAGGAGGGAAAAATCAGGAAAAGGAAGAAAGATGAAGGTGCTGACATTTCTTGGGGATATTAAAGGAGGACCTTTCTTGATTGGAGCATGCTAAATGAATCAGACCCATCAAGCAGCTGGCCTACAACTTAAACAGCCCCCCCATCTGGAGTTTCTGACAAACCTCTGTCATTTATGTTCGAGATTTAACAGAAAGACAATCATAATAGAGACAGCCGGTTGACTTCATTCACATTGATCTCACTATTACACAGATGACTGGAAAAACGAAGACAGGAATGGGAGATCTGGGCTTCATATATGAGCCGCCACACTCCTGCTCTGCTTCCTATCAAGTCTGAAACAGTAATGGGGAAAGCAACACTCGCTGTTTTCTTTTAGGTGGTTCTGCCCATCTGTTACTCTGCTACTGGTCTTTCTTGTTCTTTTCGCTTCCAACCTACCGATGTTTTTATTATCTTGCAGAAAAAGGGATGAGAAGACAGCAGTGCTGTCATACGACCTATACTAAGCATTAGCTGCAGCTGGAATATGGAATGCATTCAGCTTCCCAGCGTTTGCATCATCTGACTGCTTTGTTTGATGTGCCTCACCGTAAAGTATCCAGTGTTAAGTTATTTGGAATGGTGCTAAGTCTTACCTCAGTACACTTTCTTTTCAGTCTGTGTATATTATGCATTCTGTAATTAATTGACCCAATCACATGCTTTTGTGTCGTGCACAATACACATAGCTAACTGCACGGTCAACGCCGCTCAATGTTTTCAATAAAAAAAAACCCTTAAATAATTCTTTAGGATATGAATACATTAAGAGCATCTGTTTCTACTAGCCCAAGTGATGCTGTCCAGACGCCTGTGAGAAGGAATGCACAAATGCAGGAGGCAAGTCTGTAGTGGCCGCATTTTCTTTATCCCCACATGTGCCCCCACAGAACACATACTGTAGGTTATGTGTTATTACAGTATCAAGATCTGCATTTTTGTGGTGCTGTGATTAGATTTCCTGTTTATGCCTTGTGTTATGGGAAGAAAGGTCCCCACTTCAATTCTGTGCTCCTAATGTCAGGGACGCTGCACCATCGGGGATTAGAGAGACAAACAAACACTGCGGACGATACGGATGCAAGTCGCAACATGGCTGCACGCATCCTGGAGTCACTGGAAGGCCACTGCTCGGAAACAACCCAATGTGGAAACAACCCTAGCTGTTTGTTTTTCCAATCTAATTTTTCTTCACCGTCCTCTTTCTGAGCAACATGATTATAAATTTATGACCTCATTAAATCCTTGACCTCTATTTCTTAACTCAACTCCAAGCTATGCACATTCCAAGACATCCTTGCTTCCACAACTTTTCGAGATAATAACACCATGTAACAACTGTGGCTTCACCCTCCGCCCTCTTCCTAGCAGTAAAACATTACATAAGATGATCAGCATGTCACAGGGTGGAAGCACAGAGAGGTAAATCACCTCACTGACAGCTGCTCTCTACTGTACTGTAGGTGAGGATGTGGGACGTAGCCTCCTTGACCTTGTGGGAGGCTGCCTTGGCGGAGAAGCTCAGTCCAGAGTAGGGCTAATTGTTCATTTCGTCTGTAGTCCCCATGTTTTTCTATCAGCTCAACTGACAAGCGCTGTGACCCCTAACCCTGCAGAGGTGAGGTCCCAAAGGGAATGGAGGTAAAGTGGAGGGGAGATCGGGCTGCAACATGTGGTCGGCTCGTTTGGGGCAAGAGCCAAACAGTTTTTCTTTAATTGACCGTGCAATCTGCCACAGCTGGGAAGGATTACAGGGAGAATTCCTCCCTTGAAAGAGAGCGGAGAGGCTGGCATACACTGGGGGTGCCGACTGGGAGGATGATTAGAGGAAGGGGCGGCAGACGTAGCCAATCAGCACCAGAACTTTACTTCACTTTACTCTTTCATGCTTACCTTTGAATTCTGATATTAAAAACAAAACCACCACATATAGAGCCCAAATGCATCCCTCGTTTTATTCTGAGTATTCCCTGCATCAAATCTATTTAGGCAAGTAACCTGAGGCCATTATGTAGGATGATCACTTAACCTGAGGCCATTATGTAGGACGATCACTTGGTGCTCATTTCTGTCCATTTAGTTTCTTTGCAACTTCTTGTAAGATAATTAACATTACAGTGCTGCGGTTTGTTTCATTGGCTAATCACAGGTGGTGTGTGGATTTTGTTTTATTTTTTAACAGTTTGACAGTTTCAATAATCTACGGAAGAGGATTAGGGTCACCGGAAAAAAAATAAATAAAAAATTCTGACTTTAATCTCAGAATTTTGAATTTAAAGAATTCTGAGATTTAAGTCAGAAGTCTTTTTTTTTTTTTCGGTGGCCCTAATCCTCTTCCGTAATAATCACACACTTACGGACATGCCTTTGTGAACATAAAAAGTATCCAAACATGGTGACTTTTAGTATCTCTTCAGGAGTTTCAGCCACACAAAGTGAAAACCTCAGGTTCATGCTAGCGTGTTCAAGAGAAATGCAGCATCTAAATTGGAGATTTATCTGACGAACCTGCATATTTGCAGCTTTTATTGTGTCAATAAAACACCCACAATGGGAAATCTATATCCCATCTTCTTGTCTGCTTTGGCTACAAGTGACCAGCAGGCTTTTGAAAAGGATTGACATCCTTCTGGGAGAAGATCAGGTACCAGTCTTTCCCTCAATTTAAAATTTTTATTTGAAAAATGTCAAGTACACAATTTGCTCTCTGTGGATTTAGGTCTAGCCAGGTTAACTTTATACTACTTAAATGCTTAAATGTAAAAAAGGAAAATTTTAAATTACTCTGGATTTGTTCTTTCTGCTTTTTAAAAAAAATATATTTAATGGCACATTTTCTCTGACGTTTGAAGTCAGATTTTCAAACGTGGCCTTACTCTGAAGTCAGAATCTTGATTAGAAATGTTGCTGACCAACCCTGAATTTTTCCATCCAACCTGGCTGCAGCACATACAGTAGAACATAATGAAAGTATATGGTATTATTTATTAGCACTAGTGATGATTTTTGTCTCATTCAGCCATCCATCATGAACATCTAATTGTATACATCTCCCTTAAGGTTTTTTAATACATAAAATGGAGGGATATGTATTATTGGCTTCTTGCTAATTGACACCAAAATGATCTGTTTTCTGATTTGCAATCAGAAAGTATGAAACTTGGTTCTGAAATCATTTGTAGCTTAATGCTCAGACGTATTGAGCAACTTGAGTCACTAACACATGCAAAACATCAGAGGTCTAAAGTAAATACAACATAATCATAACATCATAATCTGCTTTAAAATCTCAATTTCGGGGGAGTTTAAAAAGGGATTTGAATAACTGCCGTAATTTACCTCCAGTTTCGAGTGACAAGCATGTTCAAGTTTAAGAGCTGCGACGTTTATGACTGACTGCAAACTGTAATTTATTGTGCTTCACGAGGTGGCCTCTCTGGAATGATTTAATCCATGTAAGCAAAGTAAAAACAAAAATTGACTACAAAATATATTTAAAAAATAATACAACAAAGTGGGTGGGCAAGACTTTGCCTGGGAAATTTAGATGGTGATTTTTAGAGAGACAGGATCTCACTTGGAGTATTTTATAAAGAGAACTGAACACGCCTGTAAATTAGTTTTGTTGATAATAAAATATCTAAACCAGCTGTCTCTTTCTGAAGACGTTTTATAAACATGTAACATGGACACTCAAAAAAATAAAAAAAGAAGTGTGGACCTCTAACACTTATTAAAACATTTCTAAACCCACTTTTTACTCTTTGATGACAAAATCTGTTCCTAGTTGGACATTACAGAAGTCAGCTTTCGGTCAGCCAACTCCTTTGGACTCTTATACAGAAATATGGTCAGCATTACTAAGACTAAGGTTTTCTTGGTATATGTGTTTACTTGAGACATAACTAAATGCAAATGAATGGCAGCCACATCTTGAGGCCATTTGGAGAGGGTCAGTGGATAAGATGAGGGATGAAAAAAAAATAAAAAAGAAAGGAAAGATGCTTGTGGAGAGAAGGAAAAAAACAGATGATTGGCTCATGTAAGCAGGCTGATAGACGAAGGATGAGAAAGAGCAGGATATGGGACATACATTGGAAAAAGCAGGCCCATGTGGCCGGATATTGACTGCGAGGTCGGTCGGTGGTGATAGCCCTCGACTGGAGAACATCTTCATTTGACTCACCAGGACATACACAGTGTAGGTTTTCATGCACAGCTGTGCTATGTGCCATTACGTTGATGAGCATCTGGAGTCGACCCAGCTCCTCCCTCTTCATCACCACTGCATTAATTGTCACTTTTCCTTGACCGGCATGTTTAAAATGCAGTGTTTTAGAAGAGGGAAGTGTTTACGGAAAGCTTATCGAGGTATTCACCCTCACTGCATCCTCTTCTTTATTAGTTTGGCTTGTAGAGATTGCATGTGTGACATTCCCAGCTGCTCGCTTGTATCCCCCCGAGAGAGCAACACGTGAGCGTGCCTGGAGCAATTCATCATTTTTTGTGTGTTTGCAAATTCACGCACCACTGTTCTAATCTATTCTTGATGTGTTTTTTTTTCTGCCGGTGCATGTGTATCAGCAGAGATGTGTTAAATTTGTTTACCTCCATTGCCGCTGCATATGAGAGACAGCTCAAGGCCTCGATGAACTGAGAGAATGGCTGAGAATGAGAGCTGACAGGTTGTTGAGTAGTGTGTGCGGCTGACAAGCCCCACTCTATTACCCAGATTGATTAAGGAAGTGCTCAAGCTCCCACTTAGCCATCACGGCCGACACTGAGGTGACCATCTTATAACGGACGGAGAAGAAGAGGCGGAATGAGTGCAGCAGCGGGAGCGTTGGGAGGAATAGGTGATGTAGTGGCTAATCAGTATGTCTGATACAACTCCAGTCCTTTGTCCTAGAGCCATTATACAATAAATAAAAAATACACACTTCTATAGTAAAATACTAGGTTTCTGTGAAATGTGGAAAAAAAAACCCCAAAACGTGCATCAACCTGGTTGCATAAGTGTGGACACTGAAACACCTTTTGATTAAATTTCATCATTCAAATCAACACCGCTTGCTTAAAGCTATCTGCAGGAAACGTGTCACATTTAAAGTGGTAAACTCATAGGAGGAAGTTTCAACTATATCTGTTCTTTTTCACTGGCTTGTAGTCTATCATCTATCTTGTAGTTCATCCCCAAACCTCATCAGAGCTCGTATCTCCGAGTCCCTGTACGAAAACTTTACCTCTGATTAGACAATGTGGGAGTATAATAGTTTCCACATTTTCATTCAACTCTCTCACTCTTTCCCCCAGGGCCCTGTCCCTGTCTCTACCCCAGCACCGGCTTTGGTGGACTTTGGCATTCCCTAATCCTGACAACTTTCATTAAAACTACTGGGATAATCCACAGATTTCCGATGGAAATTCCCAAAGATGTGCTTTTCTTTTCTATTCTTTTTTTTTTTTTAACCCCTCCACACTTTCTTGTCTTTATTCTGGACTCCCGGGCTCTCTGTTTTGGGGTCTAACGTTTCGCTTGACTCTGCAGGAGCAGCGTCATTTGCATAGTTTTCCCTAATCTTCCAGAAATTCTTATATAGGAAGAAAGTTAGGGCTGGGTAGGATGCTTCATTGCAAGTAAAAATGGCCTGCAGAAAGGTACAGGCGGCAAAGAAAATATTTCAGTTAGGATTTGATTACAGCTGGGCACTTATAGGCAAAAATAATCAAAGATCCCACTGTGAAGCTATCCAAATAAAGAAAGGGGAGCTTTCATGTTTTGAGAGAACACATATAGTTAAGATTCTTGCCTCAGCACTCTACGTTTGTGTATATTTTAATGACTCTGTGGCAGCTTTTGGGAGCTTATTGAAGAATATTGTGGTCAGCCAATTTAAACCTGTCGCAGAACGAAATGCCCCAGCCTTCATTAGGTTTGTCAATATTATGCGGTCAAGTTCATGCGTTAATCATCATGACTGTCTCAGTAAGGGGTCACAGTTCATAGATTTAAGCAGGAAGGCTGACGGTCTACATTTCTCACAGAAGCTCCGAACTAAGTGGAAGTCAAAACTCGAGATGCATACCTCCTGGATATTAGATTTATTTAGGCCAATAAATCCTCAAAAAAGAGCAGAAAGTAGTCCAACATTCATTTCAGAAGAGTAATGTATAAAGTATCAAGTATTCAATAATCTTATAGATTCATTGTACACGGATGTTTTACTTATGTTAATTCTGATGAATATGGATTACAGCAAAAATAAACTCAAAAGATCATAAATCCAACTGAGAAATTGTGAAAAAAAAAAATATATATATATATATATATATATATATACAAATCTGTTCCAAGTTGAGATTGCCAGACAATACAATTCGGTAGATTCGGAGTTTAACTTGAAAATATGTGAATATATTGAAAGGGTGTTAATATTTTTGTGAGGCATTGTGTACATATGTTCTACTTCACTTTGTTTTACTTCCCATCTCATTGGTGGAGGTCAGTTTTCAGAACCAACTTTCATATTTTCAACAAAAATTGGCTGCAAATGCAGTGAGGAATCATGTGAAACGTGGAGCAGCGCTTCTTCCCAGCTGATGACCTTACTACAAAAGCACAGGGCACTAATGGATGTGCACCAGCCTGAAATGCTCCACATGTACTCCCACTGGAACGCTAACATGGTGAGAGGACAGCGCCTGCTTATTTTGTATCTCTTTAGAAAAAGCTTCAGTAGCGTTTGCGAGAGACTGATCACCCCTCGAATAAGAAAACTCATTCACTGATACGCCAGTGAATGAGAGATGTGTAAGAATTGGCAGTCATAATTGTTACCAGGGATTTCCTCCTCTCGTATTTCAACTGTCGACATGGTTCCCATGTTTACAGCAAAAAATATGTATAACAAAATTGTTTTTCTCCAGTTTCAGATGTTTTAGACATAACAAGCAACACATACCCACATCTCACTATTTTATTTTTGGTCTCATTCACCTCACCCGTCTCTCCACTTGCTTATTCCACAGATATGATAAGGTGGACATGTGCTTCATGTTTGGTTTGGCACATGGGAGAAAAAAATCTGTGTGGCTCAGCAGTGATGTCAAACATATTTGAGACTTGAAGCTCTGCATATGGCCCAAGTGTCCACTTCGCTGTCTGGTCCTTTTATGTGCACTTCATTTCAACACCATCCATCCCCTTTCACCTCTCTTCTTCTGTCAGAGCACTTCGCTCCATCTTTTAGGGAAGCTGTCTTTCTTCTTCTTCTTTTTTAATAAATTTGACATTTAGTAAATATGACTCATATGTTTTAACTGAGCAAGAATGCCTTAATGGACATAAAATTTTTGATCTGTTATGACAGTAAAATGCACACACTATTTTTGAAATAGAAGCTCATGTTTCATATAACTTTGCGTGTTGTTTTAGTCTCTTTTTTTTCTCTTTGTGTGTGCTTGTCACAAAGAGAACTACTAAAATATGTACTAAAATACCTAAGAATGGTAAATCTGATGTGTAGTTGCTCCCACAATCACTGGCTTAAAACAGCTTTACAGGCCTGTAGTATATCTGTTACAGCAAAGTGCTAGTTCAGGCTGTGTTGCTGTGGTTTACCAAAAGGGCTGCATGGGATGTAGTGGTTATTGTTGTTGCTTCAAATTAATCAAATCAACTTCTGTTCATAGAGGACTTTAAACCCCAAATGACCCAAGTGCTATACAGATCCATAGAGTTGAACATAAGACACAAACACCTACACCACTAAAACAGCCAAAATGATTCTGTGATTGGATCCTGGTCTGTTCTCCATCTACATGCAAGGGTTTTCTCCAGTTACTCCTTTCCTCCCATAATCCATAAACATTGCTGTTAGGTTGTGTAGTCTCTCTAAATTACTCATAGATGTGAGTCTGCACATGCATGGTTGCCTGTTCTGTGTGTTTTCATGTTGCCCTCTGTGTTGGACTGACTCTCCAGAGTATGCACTGCTTCTCGGCTACTGATCGCTGGAGATGAGCACTCATAAAAATCAGTCATGACCAACCACAACTACTAACCAAAATAAATACTTTTATAGGTTTTGATCTACCAGGTGAATAATCTTTTAGCGAAAAAAGAAGAGTACAATCCCTCTTGCATTAAGAAAGTTTTGTCACTGGTAAACTACATGTCTCAGGATACAACCAGCTCATGATATAGGTTTGTGAGACGAGATGAGATTTTAGTAATATTTTTTGGAAAGCATCCAGTTTTTGTGTTGTTTGTGTACATAATGGTTTCACAATTCACAAACTGTTTTAATGAATATGACACAGTTCAGGTTAATCAATTCTAGTGCTAAACGCTTAAGCTGATGCCAAATTTAGCATCATTGCCATTAGCCTGTCACATTACTCTTAGTGTTTACAAATTATACATCACCTTTCTGTCTCTTTATTAATATTTTTCATTCTCTCCAAGAATTAAAAAGTTGGGCAGACAATTTAAACTAGGCTGAGACCTCTGTATAGGTTTTGTAGCTGTTTGTCATCCAAATGGTTTGTGAGCAGACACTGTGAACTCAAAGGGCAGATGCTACCTCCACTCTAACTTCAACATCTCCACTGCATTTCAAACTTTGACACAGGATGTCAAACTTAAAACATCTACCATCATAACAGAGAACTACTTAACCAGAAAAAGTCACATGTTAATTTTAGTTGGGTAGTGCTTTGTGAAAAAATATTTAATATAAAACATTGTCTTTTTAGTATCATAAAATTGTGTGTCATAAGATCTCTTCACAAGCCTACTGAAGGAGTTGGTCTGACAGAAATAAAAAACAAGAACTTTTACTTTTACTTAACAAAATTGATTAAAAGCATAGCCTGTCATGGTGCCAGCATAAGGCTTTACCATAAAATGCAACGTTTTTCATGTCACATCGTTTACTTCTTTAAGAGAACTGATGAAGCTTCATAATTATATTCAGCTGTACTCGTTCTGCTTGTCAGCTGTGTTTGGCAAAGGTATCACTTAGACATCATAAAGTCACTGAGAGATCTCTTCACATTTTTAACAAGGGAAATATTTGCTTAGCTAATTATCTGTCTGGAAATGGGCTAAAGGTGAATTTAAAGATAAGAGCTTGTCTCCTTTATGATTTTAGACCATTGCCTCAACCCTTTAGAGGCAGTTTTACCTGTATGTTGCCTTAGGTGTAATGTTTCAGGTGTTAGATTTATATTGTACTGGAAATTCTCATGCCCTCTGGATGTTTACGTATGTTTATGGATGAAAGTCATAATGTTAAAGGTGCAGCATTATGTATTGTTAAGGCACACTGTGGCATTTTAAAGCACAGTCAAGTATCAATGTTACCTTTAGTTGCTATAAAAATTCTGTATACATCAAACATGACTTGAAAATAATTTTACTTCCCAGTTTGATGCTTTGAAATTGGGCTTGTATCTTTAAGAAGCTCCTGCTCTTTCTGACATTCCCGACGCTCCCTATTTTCAACCTTTCTTATAAGCGTTGAACTGTGATGTAGTTTGGATGTTTTGCTCAGCAGACTCGCAGTTCCACCAGGTGTTTGCTAATTACTGTTGTCGCTAGTCTGAAGGAGTTGAGTGGGAGGAGGTGTGCTCTGCAAGGCTGGAGACTGCAGCTCTGAGGAGGAACTTTTTGAGGTTAGTAGTGTTTCTTGCCATAGGTAGACTTTTTTAGAAAAGGAGAAAGTCTTCTTCAGCAGAACAAGCAAACTCTTATTTCTCTGGGTAATGCTCGTCTTGCCCAGTCTTTCAGTTCAGGTGGATAGTCATGTTTTCATAAGTTAAATAGTTGTGCCATGCTTCTTCTGTTTTCAGACCATGGTTAGACCAGTGCTTCTGTTTTCTATTAAAGAAAAAAAAAAACTGCATGAAAGCCTTGTGTCCGTTTTAACACTTTTATGTACCATTTTTTGTTGGTTTACTATATAAAAATTTCACCAAAAACACATTGAACTTAGTGGTTTTTAATGTGACAAAATCCAAAATGTTTAGAAGATGTGCATAGTTTGGCAATGTATTATACTTATGACGCTCTTAATCATAAAAACCATGAAACTGTAAAAAACACATAACTGATGTGGCCGAACTCAGTCTAACGCCTCTAAAACGAGGTGTCTGGCTCTAACAGGCTGCTTTAGTGGATTTCTTTTTACAGAGTGTTGCTGCCAACCAAGCCATCATCCTAACAGAGGTCCATAAAATAAGGCATTTGTGAATCAGTTGTTCACTGTTGGCCACAGAACAGCAGAGTGAATTTAAAGTATTGCTCTCTGTTGTTAGGAAGTAGGCTGGTGTTCAGAGCTGTCTGAAAGACATTGTAGTGATTACAGTGTTAACGCTTCCAGTCCGTACAGAGAGAGATCAAGTGTTGAAGCTTTTATTTTACTCAGATATTTTGACTAGATTTCTTGTAATAAGTGAAAAATAGACTGTTCCTCATAAAACCCAGACTAGCAGCATGCTGTGGTAACTCCCCTCCCTTCACTTTCTTTCTTCTCATACCTCCCTCTCATTCTCACGTTCTTTTCTTGACAGCAGGTCCGTGTTCTGCTGACAGAGCCCATTTTTTGGGCTCCCATAGAGATAATGTTAATGGAAGACAGACTTCCCCAACATCAACTTCCCCCCTTTTCTCCTCTTCTGCTCCTCTGTTGCTCCACACAGGTCCCACAGGAAAAAACTGGAGCAAAAATGAATGAGACGGCATCATGTACTTACTGTCTCTTCCAGCAGAGACAGACAGAGTGCCTGGTAAATACAGTTACACAATGTTCCTTTGAGAATATCAGGCTAAAGTTTCCTAAATACACTGTTTAGAACAAGTGGTTTTGAAATTAGAATAAATCTATTTGAAGGCTTATTAATTTTTTTTAAACATCAGTTTTTCACACCCAAAAATATTTGGATGTGGAAGAGAGGTGCAAAGTTTGCTACAATGTATCCATGTTATGAACATGAATGTTGGTCTAGCCAATTGTTGCCTAAGTGGTAATAATTACTGGAAACAAAGCTACATTACACTTGTGACAGAGTAAGTTTTTTTTGTCAATCTATGGTGCAACCAGTGTCCAAATAAATGCATTCAAATGAGATTGTGAGCTGTATTCATTTTTTTTGTAGAACATAGAACTTGAAGGTCTTCTCCCAGAAAACATTTTTACCACGAACAAACACGAATGAACAGGGAAAAAAACTGAGTTTGGACTAAAATTAGTATGTTTGTAAATTGATCCTCTGTAAGAAGCCCATGCAACTAATGCTTACCGGATATTTCCTCTTTTTGCACCTATTCTCTGTAAGTTAGAGGTGGCTGTGTATGAAAATCCCAATAAATCCACAATTTCCGAAATGCTCAATGACGCCATGCTTGAAGTCATTTAACTCCTTAAATGCCTAAATACATTGAGCGGTTCCAATATGATTTGTTGACTTTTTTTGTGAACAAGCAGTTAAACGGGTGAACCTAATAAAACATTCAGTAAATATGAGCTTCAAGCAAAAAGTCACGTCAGCGTGCAAAGGACAACATAGTCCTAGAGATTGAGTGAGCAGCTTTTGGTTCTGCTTCCTACCAGGTCTCATGTTTTTCAGAAAAACTCATTGTGTTTTTCCTTTCTGAGCTAGATTATTGTTTTTTGTTGTTTATCACTGTAACTTTGCTGTGCTGTGATGTGCTTTAGACAGTGTATATTTTAGTTTGCTCTCATTCCCTGACATTTTTTGGATCCCTGTTTGGGCTCCAGTGAGAGATTAACTATTTGCTTAGAAAAATCCAGGCACTAATGGCATTCCTTCACACATTTTACATAAAAGCTGTCTAGAATTTCTAGATTTAATAATTAATGGAGCGCTGCATCCTGTGCAGGAGTATCCCTGCCTTGCCTTTGACCTAACTATATTTTTTTTTCTGTCTTGCAACTGAATGTTGGCCTTTGAAAACCCAGTAGAAAAAAAAGTACATTGTATTTCCTATGCTGCTTCTTTTGTTCCAACAACGGCATAAACACTTAAGTAAGAGACCAAAGCTGTTTTTCTTTAGGCTTGTAAAGCAGGCTTCATTTTTGTGATTTACTGCTTTTTCCTGCCGAGTTAGCG
Source organism: Alfaro cultratus (assembly GCA_903066825.1). NCBI lineage: Eukaryota > Metazoa > Chordata > Actinopteri > Cyprinodontiformes > Poeciliidae > Alfaro > Alfaro cultratus. The sequence goes on along the minus strand of CAEFZX010012958.1, from coordinate 63,843 downwards.
GCTAATTTGTCTGAGAACAAAAAGCACAAACAGCCGGCAAGAAAAAAAGGGATCCTCAAGCTTCAACATCTACATCTTCAAAGAAAAACTGGCTGTCCCTCCCTCTGAATTATAGGCACTACATCACTACTCACAGATCCTTCAAAAAGCTATTCCACAGCGGAGTGGGAAATTCCAATAAAAACTGTCGCAGCAGGGGAGGGGCGTCTTGCCTTTCCAGCATAAGAATGTGTGTCTGTGCGTAAATAAATAAGAAATATCAAAACAAACTTCAGACAAGCTCATTTCCACAGACTCCGAGCACATAATCCTTTGAAAGCTTTCATAAATATAAAAAGAAACAAAATATTTTTAATAGACACCACAATAGACAAAATCGTAACTAGTGAATACTGTGGGATAATATTCAATATGCACAACTTAACTATGACAAACTGATGTATGAATGAACTAAATCAGAAAAAAAAATACAAAGTTATTTTCAGGACCTTTTTTGCTTGCCAGCTTCTTCTACCAAAGCTCTTACGCCCTCAGTGTTTTATAGCTCAGCGACTGCCAACAGTTCTTGGCCTTCTTCACAAGGAAACTGAACAGAACCGGACTCAACATTCACCCTGGGAACAAAACAACACATCAGGTCTAATTAACATCAGTAGGTGGAACCTATTGTAACCTGGAACCAACTCACACCCCGAAGTACCATGGACAACAGAAAGAGGGTCTCTGTAGATGTCTGGGGAGCCAAGGAAAAGCAAACAATAACTGAAATGAAGAAAAGAACAATTTGTTGTGAATCTTCAGGAAGCAAAGTAAATAAGGATTTTGAATATAAGAGACATAAATGGAGGTTAGCTGTCTGTCCTGATCTCACAGGTTATAACACTTAATATCTTACCTGCTTCATTAGATAACACTTTTACCATGTCTATGTGAAAGGAAAACAAACTTTTTATGCTAGCATATAGGTGAAGCAATGCCAAGACAGCCTCAATCTGAAAAAAGCAAGTCAAGCAAACTTGTATGTCAGCTGCATTGTATTTTGTAGAGTTGTAAACTGCTGTCATGTTTGTTTAGTTGATCGCATAGAACGCTAAGCTTTTATTTACACAGAAACAACAAGGCTTGCTTGAGGTAGTTTTCGGATTTTCCAAAAAAAATAAAAAAAAAGAGTTAATGATCAAAAAGGAAAATGGAAACACATTTGCTGAGTAAGTTCTGTTGTAGTAAACTTTCCCATCCGCTGTTGGGTCTATGCCTTACAAAAGGGATGATACTCTAAAAATTTCAAAGTCCAAACCTCCAAACAGAGGGGAGAACTCTAGCCTAGTAGAGTGGCCAGTAAGAGGCACTCCAGGCTGGGGTGGAAGTGATGGAACTGGTGGTGGAAGGTTCTGTGCCTCTTCCCAGTCTGACTGGGAAAAAGCACACTGAGGGGCAATCTAACCAGTGCAGGGGCCAGTGTCCTTCTGGACCAATACTTAACCCATAATATCTTGTTGATGCAGATAGAAAAGATTTAAGCAAATAAATATTCTTCCATTAATTTCACATATAATGCTTTTCAAATACACTATGCTATATCTTATACATATAACTCTGTAGTATCAGAGAGTTAAATACCTAGGATTGTTTTAAATGCATCTTTTATTTTCTTACATATGGCTGCATGGACACATATTGCCCTTTCATCTGGATGCATCACTCTTCTCTGACACACAGCACTTTTCGTTCAATTGTCCGCAGTAAAAGAGTGGTGTTTTTATCATGGGGAGGGAGGTGGGGCAAATGGACTGAGAACAGATAAAATATGACAATGCTCACATGAAAGGGAGGCCTTTTTAAACTCAGGAGAGACATGAAAGTCTCTCTCTTCCTCTCTTCTCCTCCTCTCACTGTTGCGTCCTTTTGTTGCATCTGTCTCACTCCACGTGCTCCCTCTCCCCCAGCCTTCGCCTCTCCCTCATTATTGTACATTCTGAATCCAATTGTGAATGCTAACAAGGCTTTTAGCCACACTGAATTAATGTATCTGGTGCATTTCACTAATGTGCTACCTTTCAAATGTCACCTTTTATGCCATTGCTGTGAATACATCTTAGCAACCGTGCATTAAATTTGGGTTTGTTCAGCCTAAATTGCTTGGCTGTTGTGCTAAGCTCATATAGGGTCGGACATGTTATAAGCCTTAGATACTGGAGTCTGATGTAAACAACAAAGTAGAACTATAAAGATGCAAATTAAATGTGAAGTCCTCCGAAACTGCAATGTCAGCAAATTCAAATCCTTTAATGATTTTGGATTTAATACTCAACTTCTTAGATCTTCTGTCCATCTCTGCAAATGTTTTGCTTTTCTCTTTTGGTGAATGATAAGGAGAGATATTAGGAGCATCTTTAAATTATATCAGTATAGAATATTTCAGCAACTTAGTTATGTTATATTTTCTCTCTATCATGATCTAGCTGTCTTGGTGTGGCTTGTGTGAGGATGGACAAAGGAGAGGTCTGACTGAACTTCACTCTTCTTTGGATTGCCAAAGAAGGTAGTTTAACACCCTCACATTGTTAGCTTACTAAAACATATTTCCTTAACAGTAGGGAATGAAATGGGAAAAAATTTTGCCAAGCAAAGTTTCTTCTGGTGATGCTTGAAAAAAAGAACAAAAACAAAAGGGGGACTTACAGTCAGTGGACAGGCACCTTTTTTTTCTTTTTTTTTTTTTTAAAATAACTGAGCTTTATGAAATCTTTGTTTTACCTTTTTTAAAAATAGAAGAAGTCCAACATACATTTGATGAATAGCTCTCAATTTCAACCCCGCTGAGCTTCATCCTTACCTCCTGTGGTTCCACAAAACAGCTTCATTTTTAAGAGCTTCCATCTGTATGGAACATGGCCGACTCCGATGGTGAATTATGAATGACCAGAGGCAACCTATAGACTACCTCAACTTTGCAACAATTTTATAAAAGATACTTCTGCCAAACAGACCAGGCTGTTGAGCAGATGCTTAAACAATAAACTACATATAAATGATCTGAATACAAAAATTAGCATTTGATCAATTATTTGCAACAGCAACAACTCTTGACAAACTGTTAGATTTTTAAAGTTTTGGAAATTCCCCTGCTAGACCACTTAAAAGCATTTTTGAAGACTGCATATGTTCAACATTACTCTGACAGTTAATTGAATATTCATTGGCTTAAACTTCATCCATCATAAGGCATTTAGTTGTGGTTACAATATGCAGTAAATAATCTTAAAGGAATTTGATACAATTTTAGTGATTGTTTCAATCTTAGACTAGACTGTGGTTGTTGTGCATGGGTGCATGGTATGACTTCCTTTAGTGGAAAGAATTTCCTGTGGAAAGTTTCAGAGGTGAAAGACCTAATGTAATGTGTTGCTGAATTGTCTCTAATAGGAGCAGGAAGAAATATGGATCTTAATGCTTTTCTATACCACTGGATGTTCTGGAGCTTTAGAAGATAGGATACTAGACAAGCAATTTGTTATCAGTGGTATTTTTGACCTTCACCTTGACTTACTGCAGACAAGAATCAAGTTATTTCTCCAGCTATTGTTACTAGACAACTGAAGCTCTATCATCAATTTTTAACATACTTATTGTTTTTAATCTGTTATTTAGGTTATTCAGTCATCAGATTTGTGCCAAGTGTTACTGTACTCATTCAGCTTTTTCAGAAACACATCTTCATTCATGAACAGGTGTTCCTGGCACTTTAAACTGCCTTGCTGCTGAAAAAGTGCTATATAAATAAGAAGTCTACTTCTTCATGGCACTTATTTACTTCTTTAAGCATATGGACTGCGAATCCTGACTTTAGTTTTGGGGCCATATTTGCTTACTGCAACATGTTTTGCATCGAGATAATATTTTAGATTTGAATATTTACATTGATCATCTTTTTTAGTGTCCCATCACATAGATTTTTAAATAAAAATGAACCCCCTGTAGGTCAAGAGGTCTGTGCATCAGATTTATAAGTGTACAAGAAACACACATGTAAAAAAGATGCAATTAATTGCAATTAAAATGATTAGCACATTAAGATCTATGTAATTAATTGAAATTAATTTGTCACAGTCCTAATTTAAACTATATTTCTCTTAATTTATATGTATTTATTGGGATTGTATCTATCAAGCATCAAAACATTCAAGGGGTACAAATTGTTCCTCTGGCACTGTATATAAAGAACAAATGAGTGGGTTAAAGTTCTGTTAGCACTCCTTTTTGTCACCTGAATCCTGAAACATGCACCCCTTCAGGCTTCTAGTTATGGGTTCAAAGGTCAGAATGAACTAATGAAACGGTAGAAGGTTGAGGGTCAGGAAACAGCAAAACCCCTTCAGGAAGCCACCTTTCTGCTTGCATGTGCTGGTACCTGTAAGGTGGTAATATCCAAATTACAGAAGATTAAAGAGTAAGAATGAAATAAAAACCACAATCAGATAGGAGAATCCATGTCTTAACACTTTTACCATGGAAGGGCTGGGAAAAGATCAAGGGAGGCTTAAGGTGGGGAAAAGAGCTGTTTTAATCTTTTGATCTTTCTCACCTCCCATCAGCTCCTGTATCAAACAAATTACCCAGAACGCACCCCTGCACACATCAGTCTCATTATCCTTCTCCCTCGACTCAGAGACACTGGGTAAATAGCTCTGTCTGTCGGGAGATGAAGAATCAACAACATAATGAGACTGCAGATGATGAGCCTGTGTGTATAAGCGGATGTGAGCTTGTGTACATCAGCCCTGGATGCTCTGCTTGAAGTTTACTTGCTCAGATTAGAGTTTGAATTAGCCCGTGACTCAACAGCACTAGCTAGGATTCAGGATTGCATGAGAAACCGCACAATAAATATAATAAAGTGAAGCGAAGCCTTTAATTTATTCGGAACTTGTTTATCAGCTGAAATAGAAGCCATGTGAGATGGTTGCTTAAGAAATCCAGAGGATTGAAATCATGCTTTTGATGGAAACCATAATCCCCGCAATCTACGCCTGGATTTAACTGCTGGATTCTTGTATAACAGTTTGTCATATTTTTTGTAGAAAGAGTGACATGAACTATGATTTTTCATGCAAAAGCAAACTGAGGAAACCTTTAAAGTGTCTCAGTGACAAATGGGTATTTGATGAATTCGCTTTAGCAAAACTGAAGTAAATAAACAACTTTAGTGATTCAAAACCTCCTCGAATTCTAAGTCTTTCTTCCCTTTGTAGTCTCTCTACCTCAAAAAACATTTTCCCATCCATCTTCGTCATTTTAGAAAACAAAACGCCTTGAAATATTCATTGTTCTCCCAAACAAGTCAAGTCATTGTCCAAATAACACAGCAGCATACGGACCTTCATGTCAGCTCTAACAGTATGGCAGCAATCATTATGTCTGGCTATGGTCAAAGGTCAGAGGTTAGGGAACATTCACCATTAAAGGAGCCTCTTCTATCAACACGTTTGTATATAGCAGGAAGGGGCAGAGCGGTTCCCATCACTACACACATCACTTGGTACGGTCTTGTGATTGATGGCACACATTATAATGTTCTGGAGGGAAATTAATGGAAATGGAATGATGATGATAGAAATGAAACAGTTATACTGTAAGCACCATTTTCATTGGTTTGACTCATTGCCTAATACATTAATAGACTCCAGCTCTGTGGTGCACTTAGCCGTTGGAAAAGCATTTTATACAAACAAAATAATTGAAAATGCTCTGAACATGACATGGTCCTTTTTTTTTTTTTAGCAAAAAGACGTTGTTGTCTGTACGACGTCAATAAAAGTACAACAAGATGTTTCCACCACAACATCTAGACATATTTCAGTGCTACATCTGTATAAAAACACAGTAAAATATTTGCAACATAAAGACATTCTATGCTTTTTAAATTTCAGTTAGAGCTCAGCTAGGTGTTTAGCTCAAAGCTAAATATTTATTGACTTGCTCATACCTGATAAGTGGACTATTTAAATAAAAGCTGGATCTTGTGAACGTCCATTTAACTTCTGTTGGTGAGCTGGCGCAGTCACCGTTGCTGTAGATCCATTGGTAAACTCCCAATGGATCTACAAAACATCTGTTTTGCTATTAAAACGACTCATCATATGTTTTAAGCTGAAATGTTGTACTTGTCCAGAAGAAAAGAAACAATGACGAAGAGGTGAAATGAGCAACATTTGAAGCAAATCAATCATGCCAGCAGGAGTTTATATAAAAGTTTCTAACACGCAGCTTTTATTTTGGCAATCGACTTCTAGTTATTTGCATACTTGCTAAATATTTAGCTCTGAGCTAAATATTTAGATTAAAGCTAAATATTTATTTTGTAAGATGAATATTCATCTTAAAAATGTAGCTTGCTAAGTAACCATATATTTTGAGGCCAGATATTTAGCATTCTAGCTTAATATTTTGCTTCCTAATTAATAATTAGCCACAGCCTGTCATCCATCTAATGGGTTATTCCAGCAAGATAATGCCCCATCTCACTGTTGTTCTAGGACCCCACATCACTCAGCTCTCAATGTAATGAACAGAGCATATATGGTGTGGTGGAAAAAAAGAAATGTGCTACATTTGGGACTGGAATAGAGATCAGTCTAGACTAAAGAGCAAATCTAGAAAAAAGTGTCCATATAATGCTACAGCTAGAGATATACTTATTTATTACATTACGTAACAATATGATTTGTAATGGACAGCCACATCTATCACGTCACCGAGTAGAAGTAAGAGTTAGTTGAAAAAAGGCTCCCAGGGCCAATGATTGAAATGTGTCTAACACAACTTAGAACCAAAGGCCTGTTCTCCCTGTGGACTACACACTGAGAAGCACTGAGCTGATGATAGTAAAGTGAGAACAGCCCAGTGAGTCTCCAACTGAGGGTGGTAGACAGGGAAAGGAGGGGAATGTGAGAAAGAGGGAGGAGGTGAACGTGATAACCTTGTCTCTCGTTCATTGCTGTCTGCTCAGTGATTTAATTTGGTCGCGCCGTCACACCTGGGCTAAAGCTCATCCATCACAGGTACTGCAAGATCCCTCTGTTGCTGGCTCTCTTTCTTCATCCTTCCATTCTTCCAAACCCATCTTTCTCTGTTCTTCACTCTGATTCCTACATTTATTCTTTCAAGCTTGCTCTCCATCTATTTGTCTGAATCCATCCACAGTAAGACGTCTTCATGTCACTCTTTTTCAGCCTGTGTGATGTCTCTGTCTATGTATGGTATGTACCTTCAGAGATTTCTGGCTCCACGGAATTTTAGTCCCATTGGGAGTCGTTTTTTTTTTGTCTAAATATACTAGTAACTGATCAACAAGAATATGCTAAAAGTTGACTTTTGTCATCTCCAAAAAGTGTCTGATGGTTTTGGAAAAGCCAAATTTACTCTTTATAAATTACAGCATTACTATATCAATGTGGAGGTTTTAGTAAGTTATTTGAATTCCTCTTTTCCCAGGATGGAATGATAATATAACAATACTTTTTTACAAGAAGCAAGTCACCTAGTTTGAATTTGATTTACTTTTACTTCTCCACAATGAGTAAAAAGTTTACATCCAGGTTCAAATATTTTCCCCACTAATATTTAGGCATCCATGCCTATTGTTTATATAGCCATCAAAAAAGTATATGGGATTATTGTGGCAAAATATGTAATAACTGTTGGTGGTTATTATAGTAGATTTTGGCAAAGACCATTGCAGGGGCTTTATGCCTGGCCAGCTTTATCTATACCAAAACTGCTTTTGATAAGTGTTTGGGATTATGGCTTATTGGAAAATCCAGTTGAGCCAAAGCTTTACTCATCTAGCCCAGATTGTCACCACCAGATGAAGGGAAAGTGGTAAGGATGTTCAGAAACACTCCAAGATCACCAGAGATCAAGCCTAAAGTGAAAACACCAGCGTCACTATTCAAAGCACTTGTGCTATTCTGTTGCACACGGTTGTGCAACATAAAAATATTTCTCATCTAAGCAAAGTCTGTCCAGTTACTGTCAATATGAAACTTTCTGGTGAGCATCGTAACCATGACATTTTTGTGAAACTGGGAAATTTATGTTAAACTGTTCACAATTCTTGAGATGCACCATTATCTTGACAAAGTCAACCAACAGACAATGTCATTCTGCATTGATTGCCCGATTTTTAAATCATCTGCGTTCTAATGTTTTTGATGCTTGGTGTTAAAAACTAGTCGTCAAATAGATGATACGAATGTGTTGTAAACACTTGAAAATATCACAACTAGCCATCTTATCCATTAAGACCACTAAACATGGCTTCAGTTTTTAACTAGAACTATTTCAATTTGTTGTGCTTATTGCGTTTAGGACCATTTTGGAACTATGTAATGGAAATAATAGACAAATCAAACCAGGAATGTGATAGTTTGAACTGATGAGAAACACTGACAGATGAGAAACTCATCCCTGCGTTTATCTTTAGTCACATTGATTACTGCAACAGTGTTCTCACAGGACTGCCATTTAATATCACCTTAACATTTTTCAACTGCGCAAGATGGTGCATTTAGAAACAAAGGAAAATCTGGAATTTGAATCTTTAAACTATAAAAAAATAAAAGTTAACACATTTCTTTTTAAGATAACTTCAAATAACACCTGCTAAAAAGAATTTGCAGATATAAAAGCAATAAGCGAGAGTAATTTAATTTAGTTGCCCTTTATAAAGAAATAAGTGTGATCATTCATTTGATAAGTAGAAACACTATTTTCACGAGTGTATTGAATTCTCTGTATTTTGTGATTGTTTCCCTACAGGCCTGTGTCATGCAAACAGTAGTGCATCCCCTCGACATGTTGGTACGGTCCTCAGAGTGCTCGGCTGGATTCCTGGCTCAGCTTGGGCCAATCTAATCAACGCATCCTGCAGGGGACATGGGACCCACCTGCTGTCAGTCCATGGGAAGACGCTACACACCTTAGCTCATCCAAGTGAACACAACAAACCACATCATACACACTGTAAGTGCACTCAGAATTATATTTACACATGGTAAAAAAGAAAATCTGGGGTTGGTAAGTCTTAGAGTGATAGCTGACAAAATGTTCTCATATATAAAATTAAAGTCTTTGGGTTTACTTAATTTGTCATACAGTTTTGACATCCATGTAGTAAGTAGTAACCATGGTAATGGCCTTGCCACATTAAAGTGACAGGAGGAGTTTTGTGTGCATCATTTTAGAAAAAAAATATTTAAGAATATATTTAGACAAACATGGAAACAGTTCTCTCTCCTCAGCAAACTTTACAATCGATCAAATTTGTCAAGGAGTTCAGGTGGATATGCACAAGTGCACTCACACAAAATGTGCCTTTGCTCCTGTTTACAAAGTAGGTGAAAGAGTCATAGATCACTGCATCAATTTTCAAACACTAAAATTAGTTATATTGATAGAAGGTATGTGGCTGAAGTTAACAGAGGGTAGTTTGATCAAGAAAGCCATTTGGCTGGGGACAGCTTGGTTTTTAACAGATTAACAGGATGCCATTTTTTTTTGTTATTTCAAATTAAGATAAAGAATATGGACTCAAAAGCTTATCAAAATACACAGAATAGAATAGAATAGAATAGAATAGAATAGAATAGAATAGAATAGAATAGTACAGAAATAGCCAGTATAACAGCAGCATCAAGATACATAGGAACACAAAAGATCAAAAGGTGGTAGAAATATGTTCAAAAAACAAATTTGTGAACAAACATTTCAACTAGAGAGGTATATTGACTATGTTATTAATCAATGATCTTTTCAGCATGGTGAAATCAGCTGCTCAACAAATACTATTTTTATGTCTATAAGACAGAAAAAACATATTCTTTATGACTTTTTAGATAAAATCCCATGCATCTATTTACCAGTACATTACAAACATTTAAACACACTTACCAGGCATTTTATAAAGTACAGCTGAGGTTATCACATTGCACCAACAAAATGCATTTAGGTATGCAAATTCTAAAAGTGACTTGCTCAATTTCAAAGTGCCAAACAAGGGGAATTCAGGTGTCTTTATCATAGCATACTTGTTGGAGCTTTCAACTTACTGGGATTTTCACACAGATCCTACTTCTGGGATTTCCAGGAGATACACAGACAAAGATGAAATATCCAGTAAGCAGCCATTGTGTAAATAAATCTACTGTATTGATGTCAGAAGTCTAAAGAAAATGGACTCAAAGGTTCGAGATGCTAGAAAAACAGTAATAGTTTAAAAAAAAAAAAAAAACATGCTTAACAAAAACAGTCAGTTTCCACATAAAAGAAAACTGAGGCTACTGTTCACACAGGCTCACTGACTTGGACAACACCTGGAAAAACATTGCATGGCAATGAGCATAATTTTTAGGTGTAATTTTTTATTTGTGGAGTCAGAATATGCCTTAAACACAAAGAATGGATATATCCTACATTGGTTCAAATAATTCATCCAGCTGGAGGTATAATTGTATAAGGGATGTTTTCTTGGCACACTTTATATGATTATATTATTTGTGCAGTTAAACTTTCTCCACAGTCTATGATCCTAAACAAAAATGTGGAACAGTTGGAGGATCGCCCTTTAACTGAACTATGAGGTGGAAAAGCAAACCATTTTTTCCCCACACAAGTAAACAGTAAGTAAGTAAGTAGGGGAACCACTATGGTTTAAAAGACTGTGAGACCACATTGTTTCCATGTTCTGATGCTACTTTGAGCAGTATAGCATTATGTCACAGAGTTTACCATATCAAACTGGTTTCTTGAGCATGATGACTTCACTGAATTCCAGTGGCCCTGATAGTGAAAAGACCTCAGTCCATCAGAGCACTTTTGAAATTTGATGAAAGAGTAGATTGGCATCATGGATGTGTATCAAATCTGCTGTAAATTTATGATGTAATCATGTTGATATGGACCAAAATCTGAGGAATTTTTCCAACATGTTGAAACTAATTTCTGCAACAGGGAGCAACATGGGACTTAGGACTATTCTCTTCCCATTTTATCTCTTAATTGTAAAAGTTTGTATTTTGTTCAGATATTAATATTCCAAGTCAGACCACTGGGCCCGTTGACAGTCTAAAAGACTGTGAATTTATTAAGCCTCACTGCATTCATGTTTAAAAGTAAACTAATGATTTCTTTTTTTCTTTGCTCACTGATAATTTGCACTACTCTCAGCCCAAATCTACATGAACACATGGGTCAGTTTACTTACTTAAGTACGCATTAATTACATTATGGACATTGCATGTTAAGAGATGGGTTGCTATTGATGTTTGACCACACGATGCTAATCAATTAATTAACCATTCAGACCTCAGCATAGACCTCCCACTCTGCACAGCGCTAAGTGATTCCTAATTAACAAATCCTCTCCAGGAAATACAGTTCCTCCTAATGTCTGTGTGTGTGCATATGTTTGTGTGTTTGCATGAGAGGATAATTGTATGCCCATGCATTTATATGCATCAGCAGTAGCATTGCAAGCTTGTAGGTGAATGTGTTCCGGTTTACTTTCAAATCAAGTTGGCAGCGTACAAGGTGGGCTGGCTGACAGGTTCTTGACCTGGTGGCCTATAAGGAGCGGAAGTTGGCAGGGAAAACTGTCTCCTTCGCATTTGTTCTTATAAATATACCTCAATAAACAAACAAAAAAAGAATTCCCACTGTCACTTAAGATGAGTGGTATTTAATAAGCAGCTAATGTCTTCAGTACTATTTGTTTTAAGTTTAGAGAAGAAAGAAAATATCAGAAAAAAATTGCCAGACTTTGTAACAAGTGGGAATTTTCTTCCACAAGCAAAATAGATGTTACCATGTTATTCATTTGGAATTTTAAAATAGCATAAATACAAATAAAAAGAGACATCTTGAGTACAGCATGCTCTCTGAGGTCATGCTGGTTTTCTGCCATGCTTTGGCACTCACTGAAACCGTGGCAATAGGATTTTCGGGCTGGAATTACAATCCAGCTTTCATCCTAGCAGGGACTGTGGGATATTTTATTAACAAAAGAGAAAAAAACGAGACAGAAAAAGACAGGGTTGCTTTTGCCTTTGCACTTTTTTTAAAGGTGAAGGTGAAGGGCATGCTGAAAGAGATGTTACAGGGAGAAGTAAAAAAAAAAATTCTCATCTCCACAGCCCCACCCCCAACCCCCATCTGCTTTTTCCCTCTCCTCTTCTCATTTTGCCCTTCTTCATACCACCCTCTCGATCCACTCTCACCCCCTACCTTTTCCCCTTAGACAAGAAACCCAGATAACCCTGTATCACCACATCAAAGAAGAGATGAGAGGAAGATGGATGGAGGGGGATGGAAGGAGGCGGAGTGGGAAAAACTCAGGGAGGTGGATCAACAAAGGTGGAGGTCAGAAGAAAAAAGGGAGAGGAGCGTGATGAGGAGGTGGAGCAGAAGTGGGAATGGAGTGCAAAGAAGATGGGAACACCTGAGAGGGAGTGAGATCTTCATTTCTATCCCTGTACGTCTCCCTTAGTTTCCCCGTCTCTCTCACACACACATAGCTTGGATGTCTACGCTTTTTTTTCCCCATATGATGAGCGAGTGAACAGTTCAATTAGCCAAAGCTGCCAAAGCTCATTGAATCTGCGTTCCCCTCTCATCAGACGCAGCTGTCCAGCAAAAGCAGGAACATCAAAGTCCCCCTTGATACACTGAGTGTTGCACTTCCCTCTGATGTGTATGAGGGTGTGTGCATGTATGTGAATGTTTGTTCAACTGTAAGATCACTCAGCAGCTACTCTGACCCATGTCTCAGCTAGCAAGGAGAATGATAATTAAGTGAAAGACATTTGCTGACATGTTCACAATTTGCTCTCATCTGTGGAGGATCGTTTCTGCCATCAACTCAGATTATGCTTCATAATATCTCATGTCATGTTGGTATTCAACTTCGACTTAATTTTCATGATGACTTTCAATCTGGAGCAGATGGGTTCTTGTTTAATTTTGAAGCATAGAATGTAAAGTTGTAGTGCATTTTGTTTGAGTTCCAAGTCAAAGAAATCAACTGGAACTCTACTTGAAGGTTTTTCCACTATGACCAGTTTAGAAATGTATATCGCTGCTGGAGGAAAAAAAATGACAAGACAATGAAACATGAAAAATTAAGTGACAGATGCAATAATAAGCTAGCATGTACAGGGCTGATGAAAGGTTAACATGCATTTACAAACGATGTGAAATTGATTGTTTTTGTAATGATGCATTTGAATTGTTCTTTTTACGGTTTGTACTGGTTCTTCAACAAACAGCTTCAATAAATTTCAGAATCAAGAATAGGGTAGTGTTAATTGGGGGGACTCAAATACACACGTGCTCCCTAAATAATGCTTAATTAAATTTTTCTTTTTAAGTTAAATAGAAACTACACACTTTTATAGTAATCAACAACCATTTACATCATGACTGATAAGAGCTAATTTAAATTGGCTTGCTTCCCAGCACAGACCTGGGGTACTTGAATACTTTCAAGTTTACTTGTATAGCACATTTCAGCAGCAAGGCAGTTGCATTATATCAAGTCCGTAGGACCACTGATTGTGCAAGCTACTGAATTACAGCTATAGTTGGCCCTGGGCAGTCTGACAGAGATTAGGCTGCCACGCTCTGGCACCACTGGTGCTGAGCACAAGACATGATCACAACTTCCTTCGTCACAGAATGTAAACAAAAGAGTAGTGATTGTAGGGTTTTTCTTTCGTTTTTGGGAAAAGACCACAAGCCATTTCTTGCCGTACCGGACATTTGTTTTGATCCTGCTGACCTAGGATGCCATGTGCAGTCGCCGGTCCGGTTAGCATTCACATATGTGCTTGAATCATGCCAGAGTTCACTTTAATTGAACCTAGACCTAGGTTTTTAGGCAGATCAGTGTTTGCATTTCTGGTCTGCATCAGAGTTTATTTGCCCATGACCTACCCAAACTAATCGGACTTTCTAGGCATACAAACAAACATTTGATTAAAGTGGACTAAAAAGGGCTGATGTGAATTAACCCTGAGTGTCAACCCCATCCACTGGAGTTGTTGCTCAATTTAAATGGAAACTGCGTAAAACTGAGCTGGAACGAGCCACTGAGCTTGGTGCTAGTGGAAAAGGGTCATTAGACCTTTACTCTCCATTCCTGCTTTCAGATGCATCTGAACCCAGGAGAACAGGAAGAGATCACAGAGAGGCCAACATAGAGGAAGTGGGGAAAAAAAGATAAATGAGGTCTTCAGTTCTGCTTTCGTGTCAGGGCAGAAGAATACATGAGGTGAAGTTTGAAGAACAAGGGTCAGGTGACCCTTGCTGGGTATGAGGTCAAGAGTGAGACTTATAGAGATTATAGAAAGGCTGAGGCCTGTGGGTGGTGTGTCGGGAGAGGAGAGAGATGAAGGAGAAGAAGACATTTAAAACATCAGGAAAAAATATAACAAGAAAATAATGACATCAAGTCAAAAGGATGGATAACAAAAACAAGTACAAAAACGAAGAGTGATTGCCAAGTCCACTTTTTTCCCCACATACACTATTCGTCACTTTACTACGTCTGCATACGTTGTGCTATTTCAACCATTAAACTTTTACCATATTTTGCTCATTCAGAACATTGCAGCTATGTCTTTTGGTATTGACATCTTGTATGGTTTATGATGTTTAGGTTTTTGAGATAACCTTAAGATACATTGAAATGAATGGAACATCCCCCATAATTTCTGAAAAATTCTGTTACAAACTTTTAGCAGAATTTTCTGCAGTTTTCAGCTAACTACTTCCATGTACTTTCAGCTAAAAATGCCATTCAAACTTTAAGATGTAGTCACATCCTTCAACTACTTCGGTTTATTCAGCTTTTTAATATCTTTTACAATTTTCATAAAAAAACGCTGGCCCAGTAACTGAGGGTTCCCAACCTAATCCTTGCAGCCCTAATTCAAACCCTAATTCCAATCCTAATTGCAGTTAATTTTAGTTTTTAGAAGGTTTTTTTTTTCACACTGAATGGACTATTTTAATGTAGTTTTACTTGTGTTTTGCAGGATTTTGCTTTATTCTGCTGTTTCTCCCTATATCTCACATTTCTGCAAGTTTTTTGCAGTTGACTTCAAATGCTTTGCAATTTTCACTAAAAATATTCAGCTCACAGCATTCACTGCATTTTCGCTGGAAATGTAATCATTTCTAGTTTAAGTGACACAGAAACTGGTCTACATGCAGACTACGATCGGTATCCAGATTATTTAATTTGTGAGGACAGTGGCTTCAGGCAGCTCAAGTATTAAAGAGGAGCAGTAGTGTTACAAGTACTAACCTGAGCTGCTTACAGTGAGGTTGTGACAAGAAACAGAGGATCCCTCGTGGAAATATTAGAAAAAAATCCCTAAATGGATACAGTTTGTGGGGGGGTGGAATGGAATTGCTTAAGGCAGAGTGGTTGCATCAAAGCTGTAGATTAACTTTTAGGATTTGTTTTTGCAATTTCAAATTTTTGTATATTTTCCCTATTTTGCTTCTTTCATCTTATGTTTGTTCCAATTCAGGTACCAGGAATACATCAATTGTAGTTCAAAGGGCATTCAGAGACAAAAAAACCCCTAAACCCCCCTTTTTGTGCGTGTCATGGTAAATATTAGCTACGGTAAATAATGAATTACCTAAATGCTACTGTCTGATAGCTGGCATTTGTCAGGGGTGGATTTATCAAAGCTTTTTAATTCTTGGCATTCATGCAACGGGAGGAATCTGACAGGAAAAACAAACAAAAAAAAAAAAGGGATTATTAGAATACAAGGACAGTTATGTGAAAAAAATTTAGTCCAAGTTCAAGAACATTTGTGAAGCCCATTTGTAAATTGTGCAAGTAATCGTTAATATCAAGAGGAACTGAAGAAGCAGCACTTCAGTCCATGCGAATGTTGCTCTGAGCTTATCCAATGAAGCTTCTTGGATATCAACTCTCAAAACATCTTTTATGAGAAAAACATAAAATAAAAAATGTCTACTGATTCAAGAAGCCAAATGTAGATGAAAAGGAACCAAAGGCTTTTTATGCAGATGTAAATTTACTTACAAATAGCTGCTAAAAGATTACTTTTCCTACTTCTATTTATCTGAGGTTTTAAAAACCTGTAATATTTGGAGTCTTTTATATCCTGATTACCTTGGTGATTAGATGTCCTTATTGCTATTAACCTATAAAGATGTAATTAAATTAAATTTAAATCTTAAACATAATTATGCTTTTACAGCCATGCATCACTGTAGGAGTGGTGCCTTGTTTCAATACTTGTCCTAATGTCCTCTAATAAACCTCAAAGCAGCTTAAGTTCAATTCAATTCAAGTTTATTTATATACCGCAATTTCACAATAAATAAAATCTCAAGGCATTATACAAAAAAGAAAGATTATTTTCCATACAAAGTAACTTAATAAATAAGGAATTTCTGAAGGTAGTTAGTTGTGCTGAATGTTATCTAAGGGTATCATAGGAAAGGAAGCTGATTAATCGTAAAACAATTTACATTCAGACTCCTAGTGTGTGTTCTTTACAGCCTCTCACATGTTGTAGTTTTATATGCACTGCATAAAGCTACTGAGTCTTACTGAGTGAAGAGTCAAAGAAAATATTTTTATTGTTGGGAGACTTTGTACCTTTCCCAAAAGACCCTTGAGACTGGAACAGAAACCGAGCTGCGCTGGCAACCGTATTTGTTCCGGTGGGCTGTCCAAGATTCCTCTCAGTTCTAAAACATGAAGTGAGTAACCCAGTTTGTGAAGGATTTGGTCATGGGAAGAACCACTCCAGCTCCGCCAGCGCCACAAAAACAGACCCAGACGAAGACGAATAATGTGTGCAGCTATTGTCACACTTGGACTCAGAGTCATTCCCAGTTCCTGCCTTTGATCCTGGGAAAATCCTTGGCATTGTGTGTGCGTGGGCGTGTGTGTGTAGCATGAAGAAGATGCTGATGTGGGTGAAACAATAACAGGTTTGTTGCTAATACAACCAGTCTCCCTCTGCATGGCTTTGTGGTCATCACAGGGAATGTTAGTTCTCACAGCTCCTGCAGACTTACACACAACATCCACCCACACACACACAAACACATGTGTTCTATATACAAACACACAGATCAGTTCGCGCACTGATCCTCTGATCTACGCAGCCTGTGTAAACCGTCAAGAGGAAGATGTCATTTTACACCCCGAGGAGCTCATAGGGTGTAATTTAAAAAGATAGAACAAATTAGCTGGGAATTCATTATGTGGTTATAATCAGGAAAGCGGCATTAGTGTTTTAAATTCCAGCTGAACTTCAAAGGATGTATAACAGCAACTGAAATATATCCTTCACTGCCTTCTTCATGCAAAATTTCATTTGAATAGCTCTTGTTTAACCCACAATGTGGGCACTCCAACCAAAGCCACACTCATTTGTTAACATATTTTGTATGTATGTATGTATGTATGTGTAGTTTCAGGCATGTGCAGGAGATTTGTTGATTTCTCGTATGTGTGGGAGGCAAGCAGCTAAACCCGATACGCAGACGAAAATCAACGCAGGGAAGAAAGGGGTCCAAACACCAAACAATATGTGTTTAGATTCATGTTTGCCCATTTACTTCCACTATGTTTGCTTTCTCTGTAGGCCTGGGTAGCATAAGTGTGGGGGTATATGGGCATAAAAGACTAGGAGGTTGGGGGTCGAAGAGGCAGATGTTGGGATTAACCGGTTGGGTTGGATTTGGGGCTGTTAAGCTGTACATAAAGACTGAAGAGGGATGGACGGCTACAAGGGGGGTTGGTTATACCCATGGTTCTACAAGTAATGAAACAAGATCCTTTTGGATTTCGGTATTTAATATGAAATATAACTCAAGTAATTATCTTTAAAAACGTAGTTTTCATTTTCAGTCACATCAAATCATTGATTTTAATATCAATATTGAATTAAAAGACTTGAGTTGGTCAGTTAGTTTGTGAGCGAGGAGGGCTCTATTTTTACCAAACAGCTGTCGTCTTTCCCCTGTACTGTAATCCACACCCCATAAGTAATTTCTTCAATCCAAATGATGGTTTCACACTGCTAAGAGAGAGGTTAAGTGTTGCTAAACAAAAAGTGAGTCAAAAATTGTGAGCCATTTTTTTGGTTTTGGGAATAGCAGGAGCTCCATCATTCTTCACAGACCACCATTTTAAAACCTCTACATCTGTCACCTTGTGATGCAGCAGCATCCTGTCCAGGATGTACACGGCCTCTCGCATAAAGGTCACCAGAGATAGACACTAGCTTTCCCATGACCCTGCAGTAATAACAGGTTATAGACAGTGTGTGGATAGATAGTTGGTCACTCTAAACCAGTGGTGCCCAAAGTCGGTCCTCAAGGGCTGACATCCTGCATGTTTTAGTTCCCTCCTTGGTGGTAGCAACAACCTTTTCAGAATGGCAATGTTCTTCTTAGGCCTTATAGTGAGCCATCATTTGATCCAGGTGCGCTAAACCAGGGAGGGAACTAAAACATGCAGGACGCCAGCCCTCGAGGATCGACTTTGGACACCACTGCCCTAAACTGCTCAATTGGTGTCACTGTGATGAACAGGGGACTGGTCCTGGGTGTAAATCACCCTTCAACCATTGGAGATTAGAGTTAGCCACCAGCCTAATACAAATATTGCATTTTTGGTACACCAGGTTAGATCTTATTCTTTTCTAATCACTAGACTTTCTACGCTAGTACAGACCCAGTACTGGCGGTGCTATACTGTGGTCTATAACTCTGCAGGTCTGAAGGTCTTCTGAGTGGGGATTCCAGCAAGAACAAAAGTAACTCTTGACTACAGTGACAATGGCACACTGAAAGCACTGCATTTTGGTGAACGTCAAGCTATCTGACTCAGGTGTTTTTTTTTTTTTTTGTTTGTATTAAAAGAATCTGTGCTGTAAAAACCAGCCCCTTGTTCTATGCTTGGCTTCATGCAGGAGATCTCAACCCTCGGCTATTGAGAAATGATTACTTACTAGTTATTTGTTTTGTGTATCACTGTGATTGACACCAGCACACTTTCCATTACAGTCTGGTGAAGTTTTCGATTTAACCCAATCAACAACATTTGGCTGTGACTAGGTAACGGCAGAGATGCTCTTTCCACTCAGGAATAGGAGAGAAGGCATGCTGATCACAGAAAATAGCCTAACTTCCCATCATCAAAAGTCCTTTTTAAAATATTTCTTTTCCAAACGCAACATGACTGTGTTAAAGTTTATTAATTTTCCTTTCCAATGATACCCACTTTATGTATATTGAAACAAATAAAACACTTGAATTTTCCCAATAGTTTTCACAAATTTTTGAAAAACCTGATGAGAACACATTAAATGTTCATTCTAAAGCCCCTCCTGACACCGCGCTGAAACATTGGCCAAGAAAATCGGTTCGGGCGTCACGAACAAATGACCAAATGAGCCAATAGTGAAACATTGGCCAAGAAAATCGGTTCGGGCGTCACGAACAAATGACCAAATGAGCCAATAGTGATGTCATATTAAACCTTAAACTAAATGCTTTCTAGACATACCCGGTTTGTCAAAGGTTATTTTTTTAAGTTTTTTTTGTAAATCATAAAAGTATCAAAACCTTCAAACAGATCATCAAATTGCAAATGAATTATAAAAAATAAACCCCACTAAATGGGTATCAAAACAAAGATTAATTTGTGAGCTTTAATATTACATTGGTACCAAATCTGTAGAATCAATGTGCGTGGCGCCGAACAAGATGGCTGTTTATGTTAATTCAACATTTAGAAGCGTGGTCAACATGGACTGAATGGCTTTGTTCACTTCCTCTCCTGCCATTGCCACACAAAAGGCAGACTACAATGCTAAAAACAACGCAGAAAATCCACGTCATAATTCAGAACTCCTCCTTCTGTTCACTGATTGGCCAGATTGACTTTTTAACAGGGGGAATCAAGTTCAGTGGAAGAAATTCTAGACACTGTTGACGATGAGAATTGAGTTGTATAAAAAGGCAATGGCCAGGCTAGGTCACAGGGTCTGTACATATCTGACCAAGGAGCCATTTTAAAAGTGAAATCCCAGGTTGTGGCTGCCTTGGATGAGAAATGAGTCATTTAAGGCAACATAAACAGGAATTTTTGGAACTGTTTAAATGAAAGTGCATTTACATTAACTGAACATTTAACTTTTGTAGGGTTTATTTCAGATCCAGCGATAGTGTGTGGTTTTGGCGTCTCTTCTTCTGAATAATCCAAAGTTAATTCCTTAAGGCAATATTACAAATAATCTCTCTAAAAGTCGCCAGAAACACCTTTGCTGTACATTTGTGTAATGCGTGAAAGAACAAAGGCAGTGTGCCGTGGTCCAAATTGCTCAACCCAATCTATGGGCCAGGAACTAAAGTTGTCACATTGCCAAATTGGAGTGAATCTGTGAGAGGTGAGATGAACTACACCTCAGACAAATTACAGAGGCTCTTTTGACCTAGAAACACACTGGTGTAATGCTATGCTGCCGCTGTTAGGTTTGTGCTATTTAACAGAAGGAAAAAGGGAACTTTTATTGACAATTTGGTTTAATCCAGTAGAGATTGACCACTGTATAAATTGACAAGATTCGGAAATGTATTGCCATTATTTATTTAGCTACCATAACTATGCAGATGATACATTATGATGTCACCAGGTGACCCTGAACCCACCCAAGCACTGAACAGATGCTTAAATCAGAAACATGTGTGGATGTGCAACAACTTTCTCCAACTTAACAGACTCAAAACTGAAGTTATTATCTTTGGATCTAAAGAGGAATGATCTACAGTCAATGCACAGCTTAACTTATTACAGTTGGAAACTAGCTATCAGACCTGAAATCTGGGTGTGATGGACTCTGACGTCAACCTTCAGAGCCACATAAAGTCAGTTATAAAGTCAGCCTTCTATCACCTGAAGAACATTTCCAGGATTAGAAGACTAATGTCTCGGCAAGGAAAAAGGGAACTTTTCATCAAAAACATAACTTAAATTGGCATGCAAATTTGAAGGAGGAGACAAAATTTCAACTCATTTACAAGATGTGGTTAAAAACAAATTATAAAATAATCCAAAGGCACCTCTGCCACACATTTCAAAAGGAAATTTTTTTTCTGTGAGAAGGATCATCTTGTCTTTAAAGGCTACAAGTTCTCTGGTGAAAAAGAACATGTTCTTTTATTAGTTCACTAATCCCAAGTCCCTTAGGTGGTCTGAAGTTTTTATAAGTATACAACTAATCCAAAAATATTTCAAGCCACAGGAATACAAATTTTAAAATCTTTAGAGCTCATATTGTTACCCTATTGTTATTTGTGTATTTATATGCATGCTGATTGTGTTGGCAAGCTTATTTTAGTTACTGTAAGACTGTGATTTTTTTTTTTCATTTGTTTACATGCATTGGATTATTCAATGACTAAGAGCTTTGTTCTTGCTTAGTAGATTCATGCATTTCATTAAAACATTTGGAAGACCACACCAAATGTATTGCCTGTGTAAGCCCTTCAATACCCAGCTAATTATAATAACTTGATATACACCCTTCTTTTCCTTCACTTTAGGGCTGTAACAATTCCTTGAATGATTTGAGTCCCTCGATTATTAAAATTCCTCAAGGAGAATTTATGTGCCTCGAAACTTCGCTAAATTATGTTTTATTATTTACGCACCGTGTTGCACCCGGCTCATTATTTGTGGTGGGCAGCACACACAAATAATGCTGTATTAAACATAGGCTGTCACTTCCACCTATGAGTTGTTGCTGCGTGCCAGCAGCATGACATTGAACTTTCCTGCGTTTTACCAGGTTTTTGGTAGGAAGAACAAAGAGTGAGAAAGTAAGAGAGAAAGAGAAAACCGAATACTTGATTAATCGTAAAAATAATCTACAGAGTACTCAATTACTAAAATATTCTTTTACAACAGCCCTACTTCACTTAATTAAACACTGGGCGAAAATGACATTCTAATTTATAGAAACTAAGCATAGGGTTAAGTATGATTCTCTATTGCACTAATATAAAAATTATTACCAAAAAGAAAAAAATAATTAATATTTAAATAGATTTTTTTTTAAAAACCGCAGTGGTTTACCTACCACCTCAGGGATATATTTGTACAGCGAACAGAAGAAACAATGAACACATTCAATAAATCTTCAAAACCTTTCCTTTTATTAAATGATTAGAAGTACACACAACACAAAAATTACTTGAGAAATATAGAATTATACTGTTCCCCATTAAATCAATGCTCAGTTTTAGGGTGCAATCGAAGTTATTTTCATGCAAGCTTACAGTTAGGATCGTGTAGAAGCTCAAGATTCCCATTAAACACAATGTAAGGAAGCAATCTTTCCTGTCTCAAGCTAATCCTCTGACTCAGGATCAAAAGAGCAGTTGTGTGCAGAATCCCTCTTCCTCGTTCTCCCTACCAGAATGCAGGTGAGTGCTGATCCACATCGGCAACACAAGTCTCTTGACTCCTTTAGCAATTAGCTCAAAAGTAGTGGCGTTAGCTTCTGTGCTAGCTTAGCTTAACATACTCAGCTGAGTCTTAGAAACACAGTTTAACTCGCTCCCTCGTGATGCGCCTAGTTTACAAACTACTCCGCAGTCGCTGTAAACAAACGTAGCGTGACCTAGGTTTCCCAGAAGTATGTTTCCTCCATGAAAAAAATCCCGTTCTCCTAGCCCTAGCCTAGCGCCTGGCCACGGTGTCTTTCTTCTTCTACGCTTCCGGTCTCCCAGTAGGAAACTCAAAACAGCAGAACTATATCTATTAGACCCAAATAAAAAAATACTGGGGATTACTTCCATTTCTTCTTTAAGGTGGTTGGCAAGCAATATTTAGATGGGGGTTACTTATTTCTTTATCTAATACATAAAAACATATTGTCTAACATTAACCTAGGGAAGAATAAAACCATTGCACTTTTAATGACCTATACATTTTGGGGACAAAAACTACTACTTTACATCCGGTTTTGGATAAAAAAAACCCCAACATATTCTTTAATCAAAAACAATTGATTTTCTGAATAATCAGGTGACTACGCTGATGCAAATTATGATGGTAAGTCATTATGGAATTGATATGCATTTTGAAGCCTCTCAAGACAAGCCATACATAGTATTTCGTGGTAGACAGAAGATTATTTGATATCATTACAGTCTTAAAATATAGATCTAATTATAACAAAAATGAATGTATTTTAATGAAATCCCAAAATGTTTTTGAAACCAATAAAAATATGTAATTGTGCTTTATAAAGGCCATCAAGTTAATATGCAAAGAAGGACAGGAGGAACTCCATGGACTGACGTTTTAAAGGTGACTGGTTGTCATTACATATCTGGGTGTACTAGCATGTGTTTTTGAGTTTCTAAGACCAACAAATCCGAAGACTACAAGCGGGGAACGTGAGACAGGGATGTTAGGTTTCACTTAATCATCTCCTGATGCTAGTGTAAACACTAAATCTGATTTGAGCTAATTAGGTTTGTAGTCAGGGTAAATAGTGTAAAAGGAGACTGCCTGCATGCTCAGCAAACCCCCACTCACCCACCCCATGCCTACTCACTCTTTTTTTTTGTTATTGGAATTCATAGCTGACACCAAGCTGCATTGCTTTTCAGCTATTTTTGGTTTATTAATTTTCTACAAAACATAAAAAGGATCTTTTCTAAGTAAACGTGTATCTAAGCTTTATATAAAACCAGTCTATATCCTTATCATTTTGCCCCTACATCGTCTCTTCTGGCATTTTCAGCACAGTCTTGAAAAATTATGCTGTCCAACATCTTGTCAGTCACATCTTCTTTCTCTGCCCCACTCAGCGGACTCAGTAATGTAGTCACACTGATTGCATTCTCCCACTAATCTAATTCTTCCCCCCTTCAGTCCACCGGAGACTTCAAGTGGATTCACATCACATCCATTTCAATGGCCCTCTGCTTACCCTCAGCCACCTCCCTGAGTCCTCACGACAGCAGCTAACTTTGGGCCCGTAATGCTCTGATCACATTACAACCCCGCTCCATCTAGATCTCATTAAACATTCACAGAACTGACGGATTTCAGTGATCCATATCAAAATGAAACCCAAGGGATATCCTAACCCCCAATTAAGATAAAGTTCATATCCAAATATCAGTTTCGCTTAATCCAATTGTTAATTTTCCAACTGTAAATGTAATTAGTGTTAGTTTCAAAACCAGTGACTGCCACTTTGCAATACTAATTTGTTGTAAATGAACTGTCCACTCTCACTTGATCCAAGGAACCTTTGATGGAAACCAGAAGGAACTTCAAATCCCATGGTTCATTGCTAATCTGTGTGCTACAATGATCAATTGGGGCTCAGGTCGTTCGGGCCAAAGGTTGCTAAGAGGTCTAGGCAGGGATCACTACTTCTTTGAATTGATGAGAAAAATGAGACAAAACAAGCCCTTTTTTCTCTGCATCTGAAACAAAAAGACAAGCAAAGCAAATCAAACCTCATCTTCACAACACTGCAAATCAATCTGTTTCCTTATAGCAAAAGGTTGAGATCCATTATCTGGATGCTTGTATGCTCCCAGTGTCTGACGTGAAATGATAAACAAAATGTTCAATAGTTTCTGAACTGACAAAAGTACATTTTTCCTTATAGATTTGAGATGTATTATGCTTGTCCTGGCCTGCGTTGCTGCCTTTTCTTGTTTGTTTATGTCTGCAATGGAAAATATTGATGTTGGAAATAACTGAGTTCCAAACTTTTATCAGGCCACTACAAACACAGGAATAACTTTTTTTTTTTAACTATTTGAACTGGCTGGCTGCAGAACACACCAGTACCGTGGGACCCTAACTTCAAAGTGAAAGTAAGGTGAAGATTTTTTTATTTTTTTTACTAATAAAAGTCGATTCCTTTTACTCTGTTACCCCTATATGAAAGTACAAAAAGTAGTATCATTATCAAGAAAAATATTTGGAGAAGTTTAAACAATATCCCAAATACTGAATATTCTATAGAAAACGATATATTCCGTCCTCTTAACATAGTACAGATGCAAAAACATTAAGATATAGCAGTTCACCTAAACATGGTAGAGGTTCCATAATGCTGTGGGCCTTCTTCTCTTCAGCAGGGATGGCCATATTTGATGGAGAACCTGACAAAGCTAAATAAAGGGCAATGCTATAAGACAAGCTTGCTGCTAAAAAGGTCTTGAGATTGGGGCAGAGCTTCACCTTCCAACAGGACAATGACCATAAACATATAGCCAGAGCTACAGTGAAATGATTTAGAAAGAGATATAGTCATGTGTCATTCTGCATTTTATTGTGGATTCCATTTTGTTTGTCTCTTTCCGTAATTCTGTCTGCATTTTCTGCGTTGTGGAAATCATAGGACCTGCAGCTTTAACTGCTGCAAAAAAGTTCTCCTACAGATGGACTCAGTGACTCTGAATGCAAATGCACTTACATGAGCCATTAAGTTGCTATTTTGTGATGGTTATTCATTAAAATAAAACTCCAATGAAATCCATTGCCTTTAGTGGTGCAACATGACAAATTGTTGAAAATTTCCAGAGGTACAAATATGTTGCCAAGGCTCCTAGCTGGAGGAGTAAATGGCATCGGTGATGGCTTGCAACTGAGCTGATTGTTAATAAGTAAAGGCAGCTGACACAAATATCCCCATGTTATCTGTGTTTTTGTTGCAATCATTTAAACCACTGAGAGGATTAAGCAGTGCATGCTTCTGTATGCCCTGAGAAGCAGCAAATGAAGCTTTATCAGTGACATGTAATTACCCAGTAGGCTGAGTACAAGTGAAGGAAGAATTATTGGTTATTTCTACCGGTGTTTGATGTTGCATGCACTAATCAGTATGTGAAGTAAAGAGATCTATTTATTTGCGCTTCTCAGCCTGTTAAAATGCGCCAGCGAAAGTATATTTCACAGGGCATACATGTTTGCTCATACTTGGTTTCAGGCCCTCTTAATGCCACAGGTAGCTTTGTGCTCAGTGGACTGTATGTCGCTACACCTGTTCTCCCTGTAGGAAGGCACTGGCCATGTCCAGCTGGCAGAGTGGGACAGGGGCAGAGGATTGGACAGATTGGATGAGCAGCAGGACATGGGGACGAGCAGAAGACATAACTGAAGGTGAAAGCAAAAATAGAGGGAAGAGGAAAAGTACAGATTGCTCAACAATAGGTATGGGGTAAGTTGATGACAGATCACCCAGCAAGCTTTGGTTAGCAGCTGAGAAACAGCTGATACACAATAGAATATGCAGTGTTGTGAAAAATGGTTTCCCCTTCTCACAGATTTCTTCTGTCTTTCGGGTGTTTGTCATTCTGCAATGTTTCAGGTCATCAGTGGAGCTGTAGAACGTAATGACAGCAGGGGGAGAAATACTTGTCCCATCTGTGATTCTGTTAAGAACATTTCTTTCTCAGCATGGGATTTTTCTCCTCTGCATGAAAGTTTGAAGTAAAGATTGTGTTTTTCTAAACTTTTTGGTGCAATAAAAGGTGAATTATTGCAAAGATCTGTTTTAGGACTTTATCTTCAAATGTGGCCCAGACTATTTGTTAAAACATTATGACATGTTTGGACTCAAGAAACATGAGTTCCTTGAGTCAAGAAACAAGACAATCTTGTTTTAAAGATTGTCTTTTCATTCATTTCCTCCACCGACTTCCATGACTCTGACTGATGATCTGCCATCATCACTTGATTCATCAAAAAGGCTGTTTCCTTTCTTTCAAAGCAGAGAAAAGGGAAACACAGCAGGAAACAACCTGGACAAGTCAACAGTCCACAACAGGGTCAACCTGGGGACACACAAGACAAACTATAATGCATGCTCACACTCAATCAGTCATGGGTTTGGACTTGGAGACGTAATTGGAGCACCTGGAGAAAGTGCACACATGGAGAACATACAAACTCCACACAGCTAAGCTGGGATTCGAACGAGAGAGACACATCTGAGAGTAAAGAAAAACTGTTTTAAATGAATGACTTCACTGACTTTGTGTGAATGACTATTTCACATGCGCATTTAACCACGTTAGTTGGGAAAATATGCAATCAGCAGCTTATCAAGTGAGAAACTAAATCGGTTGCTCAGAATTTTATTTCAGGTTACCAGAGTAAAGGGTTTAGATGAATATCCTTGTCGCTACTTTGTGTTCATCTACCACATCAAATTCTAACAAGTTGGAAGTTTTAGAGTGACACAATCTGAAAAGTTTGCAGGTTATGAATAATTGGAGGTACTCTATTAGTCTGAATGGTCTCTATGCTGAAATGTGAGGGCCTGATGGGAGTTCCAACCGCTTTTATTCAGAACAGATTTCCTGATGGAAACAATTGTCAGCACGAGAACATAACATAAATCTGTCTTTGCTTAAATTTGAAATGTTTGCCACCATTTTCTCCTTTCACTCACAGCCAGTCCAGTTTGCCCCACTGTAACTTCATCTCGCTCCTTCCCGTCTCTTGGGCCCAGTTAGTGTGTAGGTGCGCGTGCGTGCGTGTGTATGTGTGTCGTTGCTGCAGGCTCAAATGACAGACAGGGGACTATAATGTCTTACTCTACCTCCATATGTGGTTGTTAGCTGAAATACTGTGGCGCTCTTGCAAAAAGTAGTCAGGGTCAGCCTCTATGCAATATAGGATCAGAGAAAAACACACACTGTCACTTTCTCTTCCATGTACAGATGCCAGCACAGTAAAGTGGACAAAGGACACTATCTATGACTTGTTTTCATTATACGCTTATGGAAAACATTCAAATGCATGACAGTGTTTGGCAGCTTCCTCATATCTATCATCATGTGTTGGCTCATTCAGCATGGAACAGATGTAGGGGTTTACTTTGCTGAGACAACACACACACTTACACACCCACACACACAACTCCCAGCCTTGAGGGTTTCTCTTTGCTGCTCCATCCTTCTTCCTTTCTTTCCCCCTCACCCTCTCTCTCAGGCTTCCTTACATCCACCTCCACGCCACGCTCTTGCTATCCTCTGGCCCAGTCCACTGGGACCATGATGTGGCAGGGAATGGGAGGTAAGACAGGAAGAAAGTGAGGGCTGAAAGTGATAGTGTCTAAAAGAGAGATGTGGGCTGAGATGTGCTGAAAATCTGCAGGAGGAGGGGGGAAATGTAAGGAGAGGAACTGCAAGACAGTTTAATTTATGAAAGGGTGGAGGAATTTGAGACAGAAGGGCTGAGAGCCAAGAGGGTAAATATTCGAGAGGCATAGGGGCAGACCAAGAGGAATTGAAGAAAAAAATGTCATCACAGCTGCAAAAAATGCCAAGTTCCTCAGAAATGAAGTTTTGGGTACACACAGAGGTGAAATTGAGACAAATTTAGCTCTGCTTTGAATCAGCAGCTACACCCAAGGTAGTTCATTCCTATGAATTTATGGATCAGTTCCTGCTCTCTCCTTTCAAGAAAAACCAAGCAGTGAAATTTCACTGTTTTAGAGTTTTGGTCTGAATAAAGCTGATTTCCTGCCATTGTAAAATATGACCCTTCTGGCATGACTTCATCTTTTGGGTCATGTACAAGGCGTGTGTCAAACTTATTAAAATTTATTGTTAGAAAGCAACAGTAATAGGTTTTAGTTTGCAACTTTTGAGCCTGATATTAAAATTTTTTTGTTTTTGTTTTTTTACTAGTGTTATAAAATCAGATCTTGCATATAGCAGATTTTTTTTCTGTTCAGACTCTATGATATCTGAACTATTTTCATGTAGGCAAAGGGCAAATACAATTAAACATGAGGAGTGTATGACTGTTGAAATGAAAATTAATATAAACTGGCAATGATCTTTTTTGCTCCTGTGCTGCTTAACCACACAACGGCATTTCAGAAAACCAAATCCTATTCCGTCTTTGGTAATATCAATGCCATGTATCTGTAGTGAGAAGAAGAAATTAATCCTTTCACCCTCTGTGTGCTTAAGTGTCTGTTTTTCTTTGACTATGATTTACTTGATTATAAAAGCTGCGACAATGCACTAAAACTGAAACAAGCATAGCTTTATTATATGTTTTTAAAAGTTAAGAGTTGATGCACACATATTCAGTTTTCAGACAGTCCACATTTTGCTTCTGTTCATTATGAGTTGCTCCAGAGCACTTTGCCAAAGTGCTTGGCTAACCGTAACATGTTTAAAATCTGTTTTGCCGTAATTTGTTGATAATTCAGCTTGTAATAGATTTCACTCCAGTTCTAGTTAAATATATGTGGACAAAGACTGCAGAAAAAATGTTTTTCAGCTTCAAATTATTAGTGCTTTGCTTTAACATGGTTTCATTTAACAACCAATGTTTCAGCTTCTCTCTGTGCAGCTCTCCCAGATCACTGGGGATGTCAGAGCCAGTATTACTCAAAAATACTAATTTTTTTTGGTAGTATTTTTAATATTCATTTTAAAAACCTGGCTTAAGATGAAATGCAAATCTAGTAGAAAAGGATAATATTTCACAAAATGTTTGTGACAGGAAATCTGTGATTAAAAACCAAAAAAAAGCAGGAAAATACCTACAAATAAACCTGATTTATTCTCACTCCTGGCAGATTTAGGTTCTTTTATTATCATTCAAACAACTACTCAACAGCTGTTTCTGATAAGCTGGCCTGTTTTAAAAGATAAAACAATAATGTTTCTTTGTTTGACTTTATGAAAAATAATATATGTATAATAATAAAAAAAACACACTTTATTGGCAATACAGTAGTAAACCCTTGATATAGTTGCTGACCAGCTTTTTGCATGTTTCTATTGGGATTTTGACTGTTAGTCTTTGGTTACAAACTCCAAGTCATCAAGCCTCCTTACCATCACATTCTTTGGTTTAGTTCCGTCCGGGTTTTTTGCACGTGTAAAACTCAGAGGAAAGGATTTCTGTATGACCCGGCAGGGACCGAGCCTCTGAGGTGTTTTTATTAACCCACATGAAGGGTGAACAGATGACAACCTAAACAAGATACGCACATGAGAAGCAAGGAAGAAACTCGGTCGCCAATTCCAGAGCTACGCTCATTTAAAAGAAATAGAAACTTCTACTTCAGCACGGTATACACACACACATGCTATGAGTCAGTCGCCCTGGTGTCTCAGCCCTGCGTATGGTTTGCATTGGTTCTGCTGCTGGCTTTTGTTAACAGAGCTAAACTGGTTGTGTTTGTCTGGGTCCTATAAGTTCTCAGACTTCTGAATGAAAGGCCGTCTCTATCTCCTGTCTGTTTCAGCCTCATTCTCCCTCTCTCCGTTTCTATGGCTCCGTCTCTCCCTGTTGCCCTTTGACCTGCTTTACCGTGTGGCCCGTCACTAGCGTGTGCTCTTGTCATGGATGTTTAGGCAAGAGTGAGACATGTGATCCCCGTAGGCCAAGGTTATTTACATTCACTGGTCACTACTTCAGACATTAGAGAAGTTTGTTAAGGGTAAAGAGTGAGTGCGTTTCTGTGTCCCCATTAAGGTTTGGCTCTTCCCAGGAAACCCACAGGAATCCTGCTTGGACATGGACTACTTATAATAAAAGCTCCCTTTACTGCTAAAGCAGAATCCAACGGTAATATGTGTTATTTAATTTTGCAAGACTCTGGAAAATATAGAAGCGGGGCAAACTTCTAAGAGAACAAATAAAATAATAATAAACTAAGCCTTTTTATTTTTTTGATTGCTGGTGCTCACAAAGAGGTGCTTTGAGAATTTTATAAATGCCTGAACGCATTAAAAAATTATAAAGGTTTAAAACTTATTTGTATTTACTAAACACAAATGAGTAGCTTTTATTTAACTTTACTTTTACTTGTTTGGAGTTTGACTGGGCCATTCTAACAAACTGGCTGTCAACATTCTCAGCCATTTTATTGTACAGTTTGAATTATTGTTCACTGTTCCAGTTTGTGGAGGAAAAGAAGGATTTGTAGTCGACTGACAGCTAAAATAATCAATGAGTCCACACAGTCAGTCTGTACAGAACAAGTCCAGATCAGTAGCCAGCACCATTCTTGACAGCTTGCAGGAATGATTTGTGCTGATATGTTGTGTTTGATTTTTACCAACCATGCTGCTGCGCATTGTGACTCATAATTTTTACTTCGGGTTTCTCACTGCAAATGACATTGTTTTTATGGTATTGTGAGGTGCAAATACATACTATGTTGCTATGTTCTTTTTAAACTTCCAAATAATCTATTGTTGATAAATAATTACAGGCTTGTCCTGTCAATTTCTTTAACATAAAGAGTAGTAACTGAAGACCCACTCAATTTGTAAAGGAACAGTAGTATGTTCTTGCATCCTAGGGTTAACTTATAGGAACATCAAATCTTCAATACAATAAAACAGCTGTAAAATGATAGATCCAATAACAGCTCCAGAGCCAAGTACGTATACACAGAGATTTCAAAAATTGCATAGAACTTGAAAATCATGGTGTGCCAGTTTGGTATGATAGTAACTCCTGTCAGACTTTGAGATAGAAGATGCAAGAATGCACAACTTGTTGCTGCAGCAGAGACATATCAGAGAGATCTGACAGACATTTCTGTCTATTATTAAATAAACAAGTTTTGGGTAAAAAAGGTAGAGGAGGATGAGGGACTGTATACAGCATTAGATGCACTCTTGGTTGGGCAAAATCAGATGTGGGATGCTGTGGTAGTCATGCATCATAAATTTCCCAGAACATTTCTGACACTGATTGATATCTATAATTCTATAATAGGTCATTGTTGGTCAGATGAACGCTAAGTAAGAGGTTGTGGCATCTTTCACTGAACGTCTCACAGACCACCCATCCAAGCACACACCCAGAATTTTTCTTTCACATGAAATGATTTTGTTTTTGCATAGTGGTGAAAGGCTGTAGCATGTAATTTTCATACAAGTGCTTCAAAGCTGATAACCAACAGAGAAACATTTTGTGCCCAGTCACTGATTTCCTCTTCAATAACTGTAAAATAAGAAAATCTAAGAATAGTTTTAAAGTATCAAGCCTTCTTCCTGTGTTTTGTCATATATTAGCAGCAGACACAACATTGAGGGGAAAAGTATGCTGTGTGGACATTGGAAAAGGACTATGGAGTGTTGCTGTGTGAAAGACTTGTAGCTGTAAAACAGGCTGTAACTATTTTAAAACAGAGACAAAATCTGTGTAAGTACAGAGTTATATTTTTACTGCCTTTATCATCTTATATCAGGTATTTGTGTGAATAGGTTCAGCTGAGTCCCTTTTCTTTACCTTGCTCAGGCTTCATGTTATCTGATGGAAGTCTCACTCTCTCTCACACCCGGAAAAGCTTCAGACATGTCTTAGCATACCTTGATCCCTCACTTCATTTTTAATCACCTTGCTCACCCTGTAACTAGCATTTTACAACTTGAATTCTCTCAGTAACTGCATCAACCATGGACTATTGTTGTCAGTATCACTTGGTGCTGCTAGTGTTTGAAAATTTTCTATCTTAACCTAAAATATTTACTAGTATTGATGATGGTAAATGCAGGAACCCATGAACACCAGGAATTCGTTTTGCACTGACTATTTTTTCAATTTACTTGTCCCTAATTTTTTTAAATTAATCGGCTTTTAAAAGCCACAGAGACGTGCAGTTATACAAACATACACATCTTGTCCACATTAAGACAGTAACCCCTTGTTCCCAGTCACAGGAGGTGAGGTCAGCAGACTGTGTGTGCGTGTATGTTTTGATGTGTTCACCCCGGTGTCTCTTTTCTCTGGGATATTAGGTTTCAGCCATTGCTGAGGCCTGCTAATTAATGTCACAACCTGCTAACCGTGTCAGCACCAATCTACTATACACACACACACACACACACACTGTTTTCTTTCAGGAACATTTTTACCTCCAAACACACCCACACAGAAGGTGAGTCACAGGCACACACTTCCACTCTTACCTGTCACAATTAATGCTCGGCTCTTGGACGTTACTTCCAGATTCTTTTTTCTTTTCCCCTTTTCTTCCTGTCACTCCATTACAAACAATTACATTCCTTTCTTCCAGGAATGTAATTGCTGGAAGAAATTATATTCTTCCAGCAATTACATTGCTGCCTTTTATGCTACTCTTTCCTTTGTCCTGTCATTTTTCACCTGACTGCTTAAGCTATTCGCCCATTTCTTTCCCTCCATAGTCCTTCTTCTTCCATACTTTTCCCCACAAAGACTGACAATGAATTCCTATGCACATTTTCATCTTTCACATTCCACTTAAAATAATATACATTTATCAAGGTGCTCTATCCTAAGTGGCAAATGTGAACTTTCCTAGACTAGTTCACATTCATTAGGTGTTACTTTTGGTTTAAATATTACTGTTTCTATTTTTGGACCATAAATGTTTGTGTAAATTTTGAGACATAAACTCAACTAGATTTTGGGAATTACAGTTCAGATTAGAGCATGGCATTACAAAGTAACTATCTGGATAAACTATGTCCTTCCGAAAGAATATTCTGCTGGTCCTTCTTCCTGGTTTGTCATCACACTACTCACCTTTCAAACATAACCTCTGGAGTCCAAGATTGCATGCCTGTTAATTCTGAGCCTCAACCATCTCCATCTCTTCACTCCTGCCCCAGTACTGGTAACCTCTACACTCTTAAGTAATTCAAGAATCTAATACTCACCATTCATCCACTCCCCTCCAAGCCATGCTACTACTCCATTCAGATCACAGGCTATACATCTAAACATAATCTACAATATAATAACTGTTATCTTGATGTATACTCAGTGGCTCTCATTGTGTTCCTCCTTCTTGGGTCAAGCTAAACTCCGAAAGCATGAAAACAGTCCTCCCACTCATCACCCCAAAGGTCCCACTAACACAAGGTAGTGTTTATCATCCATCTGCTGGCTTATTTTTTAAGTCCTTCACAGCATAGGTCTTAATACAAATTTTTAAAAACTCAAAAGAGGAGAATTGAGTGCAATTTTTGCTAGAATTATTACAATAGTCGTCAAAATGTACTTTAATAAGTTTGAGGTCTATTCAAACTTACAATATAAACCTTGCAAGATTATATTTTCAAATATAGATGTAGACCCCCAAAAGTTGAAAACATAATTGACTCTTTGTACATACAGAATATATACAAACTCAAAAACAGCAAGTTGTGCAATAAAATCAATTTTGCTGTATTATCTTTAACTGCAAAAAAAATAAATTGCATTACTAACATAACATGTATGGACACGTTGTGATGTAACTTTGTATTTAAGCATTGTCCCCCTCCTACTAATAATCAGTAGGTATTAATTTGTCAAGCTCCATAAAGCTCTAATTCTGTGTGTTTCCAGGTAATTTATTGTGTGTCTATGTGAGTGTTTGACCTTTTCAGTAGCCTTAATGATTGACATTTTCCTCCTTCTTCCACTTCCCCTCCCTCCTGCACTTCCTTCTCTTATTGACCCACCTGTCGTCAACCTGTCACTTGGACTTCCCTATGTCATCAAGAGGAGGAGCTTATCTGGATGGACAATCACCAACCTCTCATGTACGTCAAGGCTTATCTGGGATACTGTACCTGGCAGAGAGGGAACAAAGTGTTGTGTCTGTTTACCTGAGTGAGTTTTCTCATATTTCACTCTTTTAAAGGGCAAACTGTCCTAGTAGGTAAAAAGGCAACGTAAGATTATTTTTGCTCCTTACTTAGAGTTTAATTTTTATCTTTCATTTTAAAATACGATTTTAAAATAAAGTTTTTGTGCAACATAGAAAAAGTTGCAAAAAAATTGCAGCATAGTTGGCAAATTGAAATTTTGACGTGATTCCGTGGATGTGACACCTGCCAAGAAGGATCTGCTTTAATTTTAAAACTTCCTTCTTCCCATTGTCACTAAAGAAGATCTAATTATGATTGACTTCTAGAGGAGATTGTTAGCACTGGATTTTATTGAGTGATTTAAGAGTAATATAGTGTTGCAAACAAATTTAGACAGCATATTTCAGATTTTTCTTTTCAAAAAAGATAGACAACAATGTATTTTGTTTCTTTCAAATTCATGATTAGGTCACACTTTATTTTGTCCCGTCACATAAAATTCCAATGTTTTGGGATGTAATATGACAACATGCAGAAAGTTTAAAGAATACTTTGGAAAGGTATTGTGTTCAAGATTTTACATAAAACTGCAAATGTTACTACTTGTTAAATTAGCCTAAGTTAAAGTTACCATTATAGAAAAGACGTAACTATTTGGTTTAAAATACAAAATGGTTTGAATAGAAAATAAAAAGAAAACAAAATTCCATGGAAATATAATCTGTCGGAGGGCTTTCTGCAACAAAGTACAGTTTGAATATTAAAGCCTAGTTGTGTGTTTTAAATTTGCACTTTGTCTGATGCACTTTATTGTTCTGAGTAGAACAATGAGAAAAGGCTGAGAGTCACCCCTACTGTACAAAGACAGTTTCATCATTCCAAAAGATCTGAGAAAAAAGTCCTGCTGTGCTGGACATACTTTAATGACGTCGTATGACATATTGCTCCAAGCACTGCAGTGAAAATCAAAGGGAAGCCATACAGTGATATTGCCCTACAAAAACACAGGATTCTCAGAGAGAAAACAAGAGATTTTTTGAGCTCCTGATGCCAGAAGGTGTCAGCTCCAGGCCTCTGAGACAGTAGTTATCATTTCAAGTGTTTGACAAGACTTCTGGGACTCTGTTGCTCTCTCTATCCCCTGTCTTTTCTTTCATATTTCTTTAATCTGAGGTTTGAGTCAGTGAAGATGGGAGGGAGAAAATAAGTGATAGTATAAGCAGAAGGTTAAATTATATTACAAGGAGAAAGTGCAATGTTAAAGAGAGCGAGGGAGAGGAGGAGAGGGAAAAAGAGAGGTAAGGCAGAGTGACAGATGGGCCTAAAGAAGACCGGGCTGCAGGGTTCAGTGCTGCAGCAGAGCCAGGCATATGACAGCTTCACTGAGTGTGTGTACTTGCACAAATACAATGGTGTTTGTATGTTGGAATGAGTGTGTATGACAGTGTGTGTCCTGGCTAAAGCCTCAGCAAAAATGTGTGTGCATGTTCTCTTATGTTTGCGCTTTGGCCTGGTCCCAGTATTTACCTAGGACCTTTCTGTGTGTTTAAAGTAGCTGCAGAAACAGTTTCTCCACCTGTTATCCTTCCATTCTTTCGCTCAGCTCCACTCATCCATTTCTCTTGTATATTGACTTACCCAGTGATAACTCACAGAATAAACCTTGTGTGTTTGTCACTGAGTGTGAAGTACATTCTTGCTTTTGTCATGATGTGTCTTTTACATTTCTTCCTGCATGTTTAGCATTTGCAATATAAATTTATGAAACAGTATGCCAGCAGCTTAAATAAACTGCATTTTGTCTAGATATGTCATTGCGTTCTCATTTTTATGCCTGTGCTTATTTTCTACCACATTACCTCTCCTGAGATGTGCAGATAAATAGCCATCTTAATGATAAACAAACAGTAAAATATACCACATGTACAGCTCGATACACTTGACAAAGTATGCACTTCTCTGTTAACGTCTCTGGCTACGTGTTTGCGGCTGATGAGTCCCGTTCTCTCCCCACCGGCTCCTGCTAATCCTCCCCCTCATGCCACTGGTTACCTCAGTGCTTCCTCACTCCCAAGCACTGGCAGCGAGACGCAGAGCCGAGGTGAGAGGTCGGGAGGACCAGGTGTGCTGGAGCTGGCGCCGACTGGTCTGCCCGCTCCGCTACCTTCATCTCTCCTTCTGTTATTCTGGCAGGACGTGAGCACATTTTGTTCTATTGTTCTTGCCATGAATTAGGTGTTATGCTAAGCTGCTTTGCCCGGCTGTCGCAGTTTCTGAAATAATTTGGAGCAGGCTTTATTGGCAATTAGCGGTGCTTTGTGTGTCAAAGACAGCAAACAGTAGCCGAAGTAGAAAGAGGAAGAAAGACAAGGTGGATTCTCCTCTTTGTTAGCTACTGCTTTGCTGGTGACGAGCGGTAGGCCATGATCATTGTACATGTAGAGAAGAATGTTGGTAAAGCAGTATCAACTCTTAATATGTTATAATTTACATTGATTAGTCTGACATTCATTTTTTCCATTTAATTTAGCATTTCTAATGTTCATCAGACAGGTCTTTTTCGAAACACTGATGAGGGCCAGCTTGAAAATGACAAAAAAGATGTTTGTAGAGAGGTTTTCAAATGAGGTTTCTGTTTTAAGATTGGATTGGATTACATTTTCATATATAATGGTTTTTAAAAACATTAAAGCTACCTTTTTGATGTTTTGCCACAGCAAGGCCATAAAATCTTTTATCTAGATTTTATTTGACAAACACAATGTTGGTCAAATTTAGCTGTAAAGTATGAAAGAAAAGAATACTTGTCTTTTATAGTATTTGCAGCTAAAAATAGAAAGGTGTGATGTGATTTGTTTTCAGCGGCTTTCACGCCAATACCCCTAAATTAACCTGTTTCTCATTTAGTCTCAGTATGAATAAATCCTGGAAGCAAATCTGTTAGAAGCAAAGGACTTAAGAATCGGCAACAACATAAAATGGAGTAGTTTGTATGAAAGCATATTTGGGTCTTAGAATGGCCCAGTCAAAGTGCAAACCCAAACCCAATTGAGAATCTTTGACAATACATGAAAACTGATGTCCACAAATGTTCTCCACTAGTCTGACTGAGAATAAGTTCATTTGCAAAGAATAATGAGCAAAAGAAATATGTCTTCATGTGCAAAGCTGGAAGAGAGTGAGACATGCTCAAAACACTAATTTTGAGCATGTCAATAATGCTAATAACTATAATTGTAGTTATTAGTTATAACTACAATTATAACTAATTGTAGTTATAAGACACTTTACAAATATGCATCACATGTGTTGGTCTACCACATAAAATCCCTGTAAAATACCTTAACATGTGTGGCTTGAAAAAGTTCAAGGTGATTGGACACTTTCATAAGGCATTACAGATCATCATCTGCTAATTTGCCACATGGAATATTTTAAGGGTGTTTTGAGACAGTAGTCTAGATTTTATGTGTGAATCTTCAGTCTTCACTTCAGTAATTTTTTTCTTTGACCTTCTGTTGGAAAACCTTTTAACAGAGACTCAGACTCTGTTTCGGTGATGACTTTTACTGCTGTAACATCGCAATTCAGTCTCTTGTTGAGCCCGGATGAGACTGGGAGCGCAGCGAGAGGCCAACAGTGGGGCTGAGGTTTCAAAAGTGAAACGCATGAGATCTTGACTGTCACACACCATTGACTGGGAGTCAGAGGTGACTTTTAAAAGCATGCAGCGTGCAGTAGGAGATACCTCAAACACATGCAGAACATGCACACGTTCTTGTCCTCTGGTTTGAAAGATATTCCAAAGCAGCAAATTTTACATGTACAGCTTTATTCCACAGAGTCTAATGTCTTGACTTTAAACAAGTGAGGTTGCTCACAGAAGGGTGAAGGGTGTCATGAGGGACCAAGCCGAATGGTCTCATAAAGACAGCCACTGGTTTTAACAAGTCCTGCAGAAATACCGGGGAAACATTGGATCAGTGTCAGAAGGAAGTTGATTTAGAGCTGGTTGGGATTGAGGGACCAGCTGCTGATGTATGTCAGGTTTTACAGGGCTTAGGCCAGGCCAGGACCTCTGGAAAAGAGAGAGGGATGAAGAGAGAGAGAGAACAAACTCTCTCTTTCAGGATGAGAGAGGAACATGTTTTAGTGAGGGAAGTATGCTAACTCATTTCTGTCATTTACTCATGAGCTTATTCTCCCCAGATGAACCTGTCATGGTCTGCTTAACCAGGAATGATGTGGCAGGTCAGTATTTTCCTCAGAAAGTACAGCACATTGTAGCAAGTGTGCTTATCCTTAAAAGTGTGCACATTTTTATACCTTTGGCAAAGGACAAGCAGAAATGTTTGTATCAGTACTAACCTATTCTGAGGCTTAAAATAAAGGTTGAGGCATTTTATTGTTCATCAAAACCAATTTGTGAAAGTATAATAAACAAGATTTATTGCCATTTAATAAAAGAAAGCAACACTTTTAGGTAAGACTGAACCTGAAATTGTTTTTAAGTGAGCATTTAGCCACCTGCTCAGGTGTTCCACTTCAGAGCACAGCCACAAGCAGTACATTTAACTTTAATAGTTTAATATTGTGCAAGCAAGAAATCAGAGTGAAAAAGTACTAGTCTTCACAAATCTATTCAGAGGAGGCGTTATTTTATTCACCACTTCAGTCGAAATGCCAAACTTTCTGGTGGCTCATTCATGCCCCTTTTAGGTTTTTGCAATTTGTCACATTACAATCAGAAACCTACAAAAAACATTACAAATAAAAATCAGAAACGGCCCAGCAGCTTTCCACGTCTAGAGACTATTTTCCCATCACTCTTGGTAAAATTGCTTTAAGTAGCTGCCCTGCTATTTTCCTGGTTCCTATTGATGAAAGCCATCCCCAAAGCATGAACCACCACTTCGGTTCAACGTGGGTGAATTCAGGGTGATGTGCACAGTAGGTTGTCTGCCACACATACCGTTTTGCAACCTGTGAATGTAAAACAAACAAATAAGTAGAATTTTCTTCGTACCTGACCAGAGTAACCCTCATATTCCCTAATGCTCTTTATCAAAACTCCATTCACAGAAAAAAAACATTTATTAGGCTTAAAATACGTAGGTAAAATACTGTTAGCTTATTTGATGACTTCTGAATGCAGTTGTACAAGATTTTATTTAAGATTATCAGAGTAAAGGGGACTGAAAATTATTATTATTTTTTTTTCCATTTTGAGAGCCATGTATAATTTTCCTTCCATGTCTGGATTTTGTGCCATTTGTGTTGGTCCGTCAATAAAATACTTTGACGTTTGTGGTGGTAAAGTTCCAAAATGTTTAACTGTTATGAAACACTTAGCAGTGCAAGAACCTGGAGCAGATGTTGCATCATAATTGGTGGTTAAGAAAGCAATTACTTTGGAACTTAGTGAAGAGAAATTTGTTTTTAGGACATTACTCTTTCATCACATCATTGATCATAAGGAACTAGGGCACCGGACCACCATTACGCTGCCAGTGTTGAGGTCCTGGTCTCAATCTAATTACATTAGATTATGGTTGACTGAGATTCAGTTCACTGTAATCCTTTTTGAGTCAGATCCAACATACTGACTCATCTAATGACATTGCTAAAACAATGTGCCTCAAAGTATTCCTGAAAAACCCCAATTTGTACTCCTCCTTTTGCTAATATTGACTCAAAATTACCCCATCTAGCCATAAGACAGAGTAAACTATCTTCTATTTTTGTGATTCCCTCATACCAGTGTCACAATCAATAATATAAACCTCAGATATATTTCACAAGCAATTTAAAAAGAAATACTTCATGGTAGTCCAAACATCTTTCCAGTCAGTTTTATTTGAATCAGAAATGATGAGCCTATCTTCTACAGTAAAATCGCTTTCCAAGCCCCGTCATTGAGAAGTGCTGAAGCAGGACATCTGACTCCCTCACACAGAATAAACATTGACATGTCAGCACCATCCTCTAACCCTGCAATCTTCAGTTCCATGTTATGTTCCACTTAACCTGTCTCAATTAATCCAGGAAGTCCCACTGAGATAAAGGATCTGGCCCATCTCGGCAGCCAATTGTCTCTCTCCTGACGAATCCACCCACCTGGTTGGCTTGATTGCAATCAGCAAAGGCAGATTGAAAGGCAAGGACACAAAAGGACAAAGACAAAATCACTTAGGCAGCCTATTAGGCCTGGAACTGGTTGCCCATTCACAACAATACAGTAGGTGCTGATAATCTGATAAGGAGGAGGGGAAAAGTTGAAGTCCTCAGGGGGCTGTCAAGAGGTGTGTGTGCACGTGTGTGTGGAGAAGTGTAGAGATGTTCCTCAGATGATTTGCCTCTACATGAAACCAAACGATCTCCAAAGAGATTCAGAGTTTTGTATCATAAAACATTTTTAGTCAAAGTAATAAATAAAACTCTCATGGTAATACAACATAAAATATGGGAAGTAAGCAATTTATTTTTTTAATAAAGTCACTTGAGTTGATATCCCATTTCTCATCCTCTGCAGGAAATCCATGCACTTATCAAGAGAGGCTCATTTGGGGTTTCCACTTGAAAGTGAACCAACTCTTTACGCCCAGAAGGATTGTTTAGTTGGTCCAGACAGTTTCATTTGTTTGTTATTGGGGATATTTTTGAATATGACTAAAATTTCTGATCGGGGTTATGCTGCTTGCTCCTAATTTCCTTGTGAACTGATGTGCTCAGTTTTTTTGGCTTGTAACATTTGGAAGCCACAGGTTGTTCTTTTTTTCCAGCCATCTGGAATCTTCATAGTAGTCATCAAAACTATATCTCTCTAGCTGAAGTCTGGAGAATTGTTGCATTGCAGTTTGTCATTTGATAAGCACATAATTCAGTTTGAAAGCATCAGAACCGATCTGTTAGTGCTAAATTAATTTTATTTATGCCAGCAGGTGGCGCATCTTATTACAAGAAACATAAAAATTATTTATTTCACCAAAGTTCATTTAGCAGAACATAAAGTGTTCAAAACGTAAGCTTCCGTACAACTTCCATGCCTAGCATTTTTTATGCAGTGCATCCAGAAATGATTTACATCACTTACATTTTTCCACAGTATGCAAAATATGAATTCTTGGGTGTGAATTCTGTGTGATATGGAGAAAGTCGGATTGACCCTAATAGGCATTCATGTAACTCATATCCTGATCAAGACACAACACGTAAAGTAGACAAACTTAATTGAGTGCCATGTTTCAGGGTGACAGGTGGAGACAGCCTGAGCGCATAGAGGCAGTATCCAAATGTATAACAACGCATGTCATTCACATGTGCCACCATTGATTTGTGTTTGTGGGGACGCTTTTTGAGAGAGGTTAAATCCACTGCTCACTAATGATGCTTTCATGTCGCCTGCCGCTTCATCTCGCTGCCTTCATCTGGCTCTTCTCTAATAAAGAGAATGGACCAATATGCATCTGACATCAAACAACATCAAAGCATAGTGCTTATGTCCGATGCTTTCTCTCCTTCAAGCTCACTCTCTCCTTTTAGGGCACACACATTACGTGTCTGTCTATGGCGTTTGATGTGGATCCGATGTGGACGCAGATCTATACACGATGGCAATGTCCATGTCTAACAGGGTAATCAGTATACAGGTCACTATTGTAAGGTTTATTTTTAATACTTCGACCTTACCTATATTGCTGTGTTATTATATTCATTATTTAAGTTCCAGTAATTGGACGTTTTAGACCAAAAACCAACGCAGTGACACCACTGTAAAATATAGAAGTAGAGTTTCTCAGATTTGGAACAGCTTAGCATCAGCAATAAAAACGTTAATTGATTTTAGAGTTTTTAACGCTCAAAAACTATGACTGAAACAAAAACTAGTTTATGAACACTGACACAAACCAGTCTACATACCTCTACATTCACAATACACTATTTTAACGATGTCATTAGATTTTAACCATGTAATATCTCATGATATTAATGTCATTAATTTCATTAAGTTTGTGTATGTGTGTGTGTGAACTGTTTAATTCCCTTCCTGTTTTATTTTAAAAATCCAACCAAGGACTAGATTTGCAAATTAATCTTTACCTAGAAAACCCCTATGAAAACAACAGTTGCATTGTTTTAACATGTAACACTGTTTTTTGATTCCCAGGATTCATAGGGTCAGTCAGTGAACAGAGTTGTTCAAATATCAATGTACCTGGCCATCCAGTGTGCTGTTTTTGTGGGGGGGGGGATCTATCAGTCCCAAGGATGCTTTCAGAAGTTTGGCTTTGACAAGGACAAGCGGGTACATTTATGGCTGTGATGAAGTGAGATGTCCTGCCCTCCTCAAATAGCCTTCAGCTAAGGGCTTAGATCAATAAATCTTTCTCCTTCTTCTTTTTGCTGTCCTTTGTCTCGTTTATTTTATTTGTACCCTAACCACTTCTACTTTGCCCTTTAACACCGGTGTCCTATCACGTTCCTGCATGTTTTCAGATTCCTTCTATTTTAGATCTAAATTTTTCCTTGCAAATTTCCCTTCTTTTCTCTTTCATGATACTTGTGCTCATCATCCTGTACTTAAGCACCAGAGTCCCTGTGTCTGTACACGCCGTACATTATCTGACAAACTGCAATGATTAATGAGCACTTTTACAGCAGGTCTGTTTGCCTAGTATTAACCTATCAAGCAGAAATCCCACTTCTAAATTCATCATTTCCTTATGGGGTTTTTACAGACCCCATCTGTCACATCCAATGACCTGCTTTTAAGTCATAAGGCGAGTACAGATGAAGCTTCACATATGTGCCACAAAGTTTTGTAGATTATCACACGACTGAATCAGGACACTTTGATGTTTTGTGGGTCTCATGTGTTAGAATAACATTCCCCTGCCAAAGCATCAACACATTTTCATGTCATACAAACTACAATACATTTAAATGGAATTCAGTCAACATAAAGAAGTACACGACTGTAAAATGAACAGAAATGATAAATTGAGCCCTTTAAAAGAAAAATGTCTGAAAACTTCTAATGAGCTTTTATTACTCTGATAC
This sequence comes from Alfaro cultratus, assembly GCA_903066825.1. Classification (NCBI taxonomy): domain Eukaryota; kingdom Metazoa; phylum Chordata; class Actinopteri; order Cyprinodontiformes; family Poeciliidae; genus Alfaro; species Alfaro cultratus. Next base: position 20,073 of record CAEFZX010012958.1, on the reverse strand, counting down.
CCCTAAATCCACTGCAATGGGTTACACATCGAAAGTTTGTCAACACCTCATAGGTTTGGTAAAGAATATTAGGAAACAGATTCCATCATCTACTGTAGACTGAGGGAAGAGCTTCACCTTCCAGCAGGGAAATGGCCCTGAAATACCAAAATATTAGCTTCATGGTTGTAAATCTAAGGATATTATTTGTTGTAATAACCCAGTCAAAATCCAGACCCTAATGCAGATGGGACTTGCAGCAAGACTTAATCATAGATTTTTACTGTTAGTTATTATCCAATCTGAGAAAAACCTTAGTTTTAAGTTTTAGGCAAAACATGTTGAGAAGTATTTTTCTTTTCTTTTTCTTCCACCTCATAATTACACACTACTTGTTGTTGGTCTGTCACATAAAATCCCCCCAAAATACATTGAAGTTTTCAATTGTAAACTTCAATGTCTTCAAAATTTCAAAAAAAAGAAGGAAAAAAAAAAAGAGTTGAAGTGTGTAAATGCTTCTGCATGGTACTGCATTGAGTCTTGCTGTTCTTATTTGTCTGTACATTATGTTTTCTACTTGAACTATGCAGGTTTGTTTATTTTGTGCTCTACTTGAAGCAAAAGGCAAACAGCATTTACTTTAACCTCCCAGCATGAGCTAACTACTGAGCACCACTGAGAAACTTTTTCCTGCTGAGTTTTTCTCGCTTGCTTGGAAGGAGGCGCCACCAGGACCTGAGTGTAAAGTTAGAACCATGCAGTCCTGATGCCGGGACTGGATTTCATTTGCATCCTTGATTGAAGTCCGAGGTGAGAGAAGAGGCAGAAGAGGAAGGATGGAAACGCAGATGAAGTGGTGTTTGGAGAAATGTTGAATGGAGTGAAAGGGATGTGAGAATATTCTCCAGAGAATATCCTCTTGCCTCAGAGCATTGTTGGCTCGTGAATTGCCTACTGGCTCATGATTTATTCCCTCATAGTACATTTAGCAGTTCTTGTACTGAAATAATAATTTATAGGTTGCTGAAAACATTTTTGTAATTTTGTAGATATCAGGTTCCAAAAGTGGACTATTTGTATGTCCAAAAGCATTATGTCACAATGTCTTCTGTCAATAAATGGTTCCTCTGTTTCGAAATATTCATTGAGACATTTTGAGACTGTATGCTTTCCTTGATTGTAATAGGTGTTCATATTTTAATGTTCTTAGACTGTCGATGGAAATTGACAACAAACGATAACATTTCAAAATGCTACACAAGGACAGGCCATTTACCATTTTAAACAATCTTAAGTAGTCACAGTAACAGTTGGATATAAAATTCAACCATGTGAAAAGCAAAAATATCATACTAATTTAAGTAAATAATATTTATTGCTCTTTAAGCTCCTTTACTTTTCAAATTGATAGCTACTCTGACTGAAAATGCTTTACATGTTCCTTTTTCAGCACATGTTTAAAACAGGAAGATTATTGGTAGAAAAAAAAGAAGAAAAAAGATCAGCTTCTCTTTATATAACTGCCCAATACAGAGTGACAACATCTTAGAAAAGAATTTGCATGAACCGCTGCACTGTGGGGGGTTTTCCACTTAGGAGGTTTTTAACGATGGTAAAAGTCTACTTTGGTCTTGGCCCGTCTTCCACTAACCTTTAGCTTCAGCCTGTGGGATCAACTAATCTGGATTTACACTAAATGTCAAGAGGGTTAAGATATTAAGTGCTTATAACCTTTAACCAGAACCTGACTTGAAAAATCCCAAACTGCCTATTTAAGGGATTGCCAATATTGTTTGGAACTAAATGAAAAGGTAGAGCTCCTAGTTAAAATAGATCTAATTAAATGCAAAATTCAGTCTGTAGAAGGCTTAATTGCAGCAATCTGAAAACTGTGTGCAGATTGTACATTGGAGCTGGGGGATGGGGATTAGGGGGTGAACTGGTTGGTAAGGTTGCATGCATGAGAAGACAGGAGAGCAGTTGTGACCCGTCATGTGTGGTCAGAATCTGAGCGACCTGCGTCATGGTTGGAATCCTCCACCACTTTGTGGCGTCATTTGAGATTTTCCTGCCGGGCCTCCTCTCCCCGAGGCACCAGGTGTATGGAGCCATTCATCACCTGCCCATCACTGCAACCTGCCTATAGCTGTCAGTCATTCTGCTCCATCTCAGCTGCCTGCACTTCTTCTCTTTTCTTTACTTTTGAACAAGCCTCCCTTTGTTTTAGCTTTTCAATACATGATTACTGTTGTTTTTCAATTTCATGGCCTGTTCTCCCCCATAATCAATTCGCACAACATGCCCATTACTTATTACAGCCTGAGCTGAAATCATTGTAGAATTCAATAATCATTTTTGTTCCTTTCTGCTTGGTAATTGAGGCAATGGAGTGTGTGAATGTGTGTTTCTTTTCAGTCTGGTCAGCTCTATCACGCGGTCTTTCGCTGGTCTTTTGCATTGTTCAAATTCGTAATGGCATTCTGCGACCGTAGTGGTGAAACTGGGCACAGCTTGAGCACTGGGAGCCAATAGGGTACCACATTATTTACACTTAAAAAAGCTAAATCCACAAGAGTCCTCACACTAATAAATGGATACACATGCAGACACGGTGGGGTGAAACACACAAGGATGCAGTCTGTCTCTGATTGTAGCATTTTAATTAAGAGCCAGAGCTCCTGAAATGTTAAACGGACACATGTGGGCAGCGCTAACATTTATAGGCCACTGAATTATGTTTTCAGGCTGAAACATTACCACCAATAAATCATACTCTTCGCATTTTATGCAGGGTCTGGCGACAAAATATGACAAAGTTTTATGCTTGCTTTTCATTTCCTAATGGTTCAGGCCTTGCTTCTCCCATTTATTCTAGTTTTTTCTTTCTTGTCAGCTCCCATCACTGTCCTCATCTGTTCTATTCTCCTGCCTACACCTCCTGAATTTTCTCACCAGCGTTACAATTTCTACTACTTTTTCTCTTTCTTTGTCCTTTCGTCTTCCTTTTCCTTCTTTTTTTCACCACAGATTTATCCAGCTCCCCTCACTGGGAATAGGAGGTAATTTAGAGTGATGTAGGTTAATGACAGCAGAGACTTGTACGAGCCGCTGTTGTTTGGTGGCTAAGAACATACCAGACTGGGACATCTGACATCCTATTTCTCCCGTGCTATCTTCAGATGAGCTTCAAATGGCCTGTATAATCTGGATTTAAACTGGATATGCAGTGCCTTTAGAAAGTTATTCACATCTCTTACACATTTTCAACCATAAGCTGTTGTTTTTTTCCCAAAATAAAAAACTGAAGTTTAGCCTGTTTTTTATATATGTTCAGAGTTTTTAACCTTATTTAGTTGCATTTACAGCTGTAAGCTAATTGGTTAATTGAGAAACAATTGATTCCTGGAGGTGTGGCCTGTGTTGAAGTTTTAAGTTTTACCCAATCACTGCGCCAATATGGTGCTATGCAGCTTACCAGAAATTGCTTGCTCTGCAAATAAACCTCCTCCACTGTGAAGAGAGAAATACCAACCCAAACGAGGCGGCTGTTAATGTTTATTAAATATTTGAAAGGTTGACCAACTTGGAGCAAATAGCTTCATTCACTTCCTCTGCTGCCATTGTTAAATGACAGGCAGATAATAATCCTAAAACAGTGCAGAAAATTGACATCATCGGCCTTTTAGAAAATCTACCAGAGAAATTCAGGTCAATGGCAGAAAGCTCAGACTGTGCTTTAAAGCAAGACTTTTTTCAAGCAGAGTTGAACAGGAAGGCAGTGGCCAGGCTATCTTTCCATCAACTTTCACCAGCTTTCCTGATAACTCCTGAAGAAAAGCGCCTCCTACAGCCTGATGGTGTTTTCACCAGATCATGATCACATCACTTCAAGGTGATGTGAAATGCTAATATTTCCACTACACATTGCCTTTCCGGCACTTGGTGGCATGTTGTAGAGGTCATGCAATAGTTTGAATCGTGGTCTGCAACTAAGACACTTCGAAAATATGCAGGACAATGGTTCCCAAGGACCCGAACTGAGAAACGGAGGAATAAAGGGATGAATACCATTCCTTGCCAAACTTTACATGTTTGTTAGAGTATTCTCATGAAAACAGAAATTGTTAGATCCTCAAGTATACAACAATGCATTTTCTGAAAGGGACTTCTATCCATATTTCTGCATGGTGTCAAAACCAATCTCCCCTTTTGTCAGTACTGTATGCATGAAGGAATTAATCAGCCAACTCTTGACCATAACAAGACCATAACATGGTCCATAACAAGGTCCATAACAAGACCATGTTTTGGTCTTGTTATGGACCATAATAAGACCATAACACCACCACCACAGACATGCCTTAGTTCTTCCAAAGTTGTTTGTCAGTGTCCAGGCTCACTCTATAGGAGAACACAAAACCCTCCTTTGTCAAATGGCTCTTTTAAATGCCCCTGTGATTAAAAAAAAAAACCCTCCCCAGCAGTGATGGTGGAGGCAGTGGCTGTAACACCTCCCGCTGAGCTGTGACAGGCTACTGTTTACTAAAGCTCTCCCTCTGTTCTCTCCTTTCCATCATCTTTGCTTTTCTTTCCTGTGATTCTCCCACACAAAGGGTGGCTGGCCGGAGCAAGAGGGAAGCCCTAAGCCAAACAGGGGCCCAGGCAGGAGGACAGAGGGCCATTGATGGCCATCGTATTGACGGGGATGCTGAAAGACACCTCCAATGGACGGAAATGAAAAAGAATGGAGCAAAAAGGAAAATGGTGGGGAAGAAGATGAGATGCAAGGGTGCTAAATCGCTAAACCCCAAGTTAAGGCAAAGGGGTTTAATTAATTCCATCCCACCAAAACCTCCCAACATATTTACATAAAGATTAAGTTTCTGGGAGCAAAGAAATCAGTTTAGAAGGAACATTAGGGTTAAATTTAGCCTTGCAAAGCCAGACTAAACCTCCAAAGTCGTCATCCTCCTCAAGATATTATTGCGTCATTCAAGAGGAAAAGACTGAGAACAGCAAATGGTATCAAACCAATCTGCTAAGGATTGCTGGTAGACTGGAGGAACTAATGACTTCCCACATCTTTAAATATATGATTCTTGGAAATAACTGCTGCTGTAAATTAAAAAGTGTAGGTGTAAACTAAAACTCAGAGGACTAACTGGCTGGGTGGGTGTGGATTGATCTATGTATCAGTCTGAGGAGATGCTACAGCACTGACTAAGGAGTCACTTCTGACTCATAAAATTAAACTACCAAGATAGTCTGGGTAGGTTTTTTAAAGGTGGACACACTGAAAGGTTACTCCTTCAAGAGACTGAAATATTTAACTTCCACTATGAAAATTTCGTGTGAAAAGTTTTCAGTGATACTCTAATAAATGATGGTGTTGTTGGTTAGTGAATGGCACTTTCCTTAGGTAAATCATCTTACCTTTGGTAAAGTCAATAGGAAGGCAGTACAAATAAAGCTACCAAGTTATAAAATAATCAATCAGGAATGTAAGCAGTAGGCATTCTGCTGGACAACAGGCACTGTTTGTGATTACCAGTGGATAACCTGTCTTGAATAAAGGCTTTGTCTTTAGCCAGTCCTCCCATCGGCTATAGATGATGCTGGATGTTTGAGCACTCTTAACCTGTTCTCTGATGGCCTGTCCAGCTCTGGCCAGCAAAGGACAAACCAAATGGAACCAAAGATGTGATCTGCCTTCCACTTGTGACAAATAGTGACTTCAGATTACAGTTTCACTATAAACTCCACTTTCTCTTTCAAATAATTAAAAAAAATCGAGGGGTAGTGCTTTCAGAGAATGCTATTGAGATCACGGAACCAAAAGGATGTGTTCTGTTACTCAGTTGTTCTAACATAAAGATTTGTGTTGGGTAATTTTTGTTCTTTGTTGACAGAAGCAAGGTTTGTTGACCACCCTCCTCATAACTATATTGAAGAAGAGCTTGGGTTTACTAAATTATAACTCTGGTCAAGGTTTAACAGGAGTCAAACCAGCAGCCATGCTGCATTTGTTGATCAGCAGACATAATGGAGATCTGTATTAATGATCATGTTGTCTCTGCAGCGTGACATTTTGCAGCCAGTGAAACTGCTGGAGCCTTGCTCTGCTCTTGCCTGAGGCAAACGTGAGCTTTATTATCTGTTCAGCAATTAGCAGGCAATCTGCTCAGTATCAAGCCAATTATCCTGCACTAATAACATGCTTAATCAATCTCATTTTATCAATTATTACATTTTGAGGAGGTGAGTGGCGGATAATGACGCAGTAATTTGAAGTCAGAAAGAGTTTTAGTGATAAGCAGTAAGTTGTTTAGACTGTTGACGATGGAGTGTGGCACAGGGTACATGTGCAGAGCAATTTCCTGTGTTGAGTATGCTCGCAATGGCCTTCGCTTTAGGAATCTGCATCTGTTTGTGTATGTGTGTGTGAAGTTGAGCGTGTGGAGATGAATGGGAAGCCGTGAAGCTGCAGGAGCCTGCAAACTGGTGTGTGTTGTGCTTGTGGTGGCAGCTGCTCTGAGTGCAACATTGTCCTCTGTAGATAAGAGGACGGGGCCGAGGTCTCAACTGTAAGACTTATCAAAAGGGACCACGCACCATTACACAGCTATTTTGACTGGCCCCCACACTAGCCATCTCACACACACAAAGACATGCAGACTCACTTAAAAACCATATGGAGAGATACTTCAAAGGATTTCTTTTACTGCAAAAACTCTCACAATTAATGTTTATACATAATCCATAGCAGACCAAAGTATCCGCATGTAATTATGTAAATAAATGGCAATGTAGTAACCACAGGCTTCACAATATATTTTGTAGGGTTTTTTTTATGTAAAAGATGACCACAAGAAAAGGAATAGCACACAGAGTTTAAATTTCTTACAAGTACCTTTCTGAGTCGGTACTTTGTGGAACAACCTGTCACACTTTTAGGTTATAACTCTATCAGTTTGACACATCCAGAGACTGAAATTTTTGGCCATTTTCCTTTCCAAAATTGCTCAGGTTCAGTCAAATTGGCTGGAGAGTGTATTCAAACATCGGTTTCATGTTTCATTTGGAATCTGGACCACTGTAATACAGGAATAGGACTTCATCTAAAACATTCCACAGTCACTTTGTCTGTTCTGCCCCAATTTTGAATCCTACGGAGCCTCTAATTCTGACCAGTATTCCTGTCCCATCTGAAGAAAAATATCCCCATGGAATGATGCTGCCTCTGCCATGTTTCACCATTAAGATGGTGCAATGTGGGTGTTAGTTTTCGGCCGCGCAAAAGGTTTTACACTCGAAAAGTTGCACCCTCAGATTATAGAGCTGTGGCTCAAGTAAGGAAATCTGGAGGGATGAAACCCATCGGTCATGCACTTCATACATCTGACCTTTAAAAATAAAAGTGAGCTTTTTAGCTTAGCCTAAGGTTGGCATACATTTGTGTTGGTCTATATACGACAAAGTCCCAGTGGAATTTTTTTGTTACACTTCATTGTACTTTCTTGTAAAATTACAATAAGAAAATTCTGATTCTGACAAAATGAGAAACGGTTTAAAGGAAGTGTACATACAGTCTGAGGCAGACACTCAATATAACAGCAGACACACTGTTTTCTATTCAAAACCACACTCATTCACTCTGTAACCCCCTCATGCAAGTGATCTTTGTATTTAAAAGGCAGTACAGACACAGACCATGTTTCCTTGCCACTGCCCATGGATGCCCAGGCAGGATGCCCTTAAGGGGGCACCGAGGTATCATTTTCAGAGGTGGCCCACTGGCTCGTGTCAGTCCACTAGGCAGGATATGTGTGTGTTTGAGTCTGCTTGTCGTGATAAAGAGGAGAGGGTGCGGCTGTGGGGCATTAATTACCTGTGTGCTGCTCCTGCTGAGGGAGGCACAAAGGTTGCCTCCGCCGAGAGGCTAATTATTAGGAAAAGAGCTTTTTAATTTACCGCTGTCTGCTGCCATTCCAGGGAGGAAGAGAACCATGTCATTTCAGCACCGCAGCGTGTGTGTTGGTGTCTCAGTGCTAAGCCTTAACAGGACTGCACAGGTGGCTCTCTCTGTGACCCCGAGACCTCAGAGGACACGCACAGTTTATCTGGACCGTCATTGTGTCCCAGCGTACCCGCCCCCAGGTAATCACACGAGGAGGAAAGCAGGAGAGGAGGACAGGAGGTGGGTTGAGGAGCAGAGATCTACTGTCAGGTCAGGATTTGTTATATAGGGAGGAAGGAAGTGATCAAAAATGTGCTATTCATTTTGCATGCTTTTCACTCTGTACAAATAAAAACATTTATGAAAGCTTAATCTTAAATTTGTCTTAATAGTGAGTTTCTTTTCACTCTGTTTGCACATAGAGTAACCAATTCCTTTACTTCTAAATTGTTTTCAGAGATTTTTTTTTTTTTTACCAATTTTTTCTAAGATTTTTATGGAGTCTAATTGTAAACTGAGACTAATCATTGGAACAATAACTTACTAAAGTGCTAAATGGAAACCAAAGATTCAGATTCCAATAATTCAAGTTCCTGCAGACAAGGAATATTCGGCTTGTGTCTTGTGTAAGTAGCAAGTGAAGGTTGTGCCATTTCCAGTGCTTTGCATGGGTATTACACCCTTTGATAGCTATATATTTGGATGCTATAACCTTTGACCTCAGTGAATTTTGTTGGCATTTATCTGTTACACCAAGACAAAACTGCACATAACTGTGAAATTAAAAGGTAAAAGATTCACAGTTTTCATAACCTGCACAAAATTGCCTTCCATTCTTTGCAAAGCAGTTTAAACTCAGTTAAATTAGAAAGAGTTTCAGTTGGATTTAGGATTTCCTCACCATTCCAAATTGATCTCAACTATTCATAATAAATACGTGTCCTCTAGCATGATGCTGCCACTGCAGTAACCTTGATACTATCCCCACGATGGAACATAATGGTGGCATCATCATGCATGAGGGATACTTTTCTTCAAGTGGAGCAGGGAAGCTGGGTTGATGGGCAGTGCTTAACATAGGAATATCCTATATAAATTAAAACAACTGTTTCCCAATCGTGCTGTACTTTGTCTTATTCAATCCCAGAAATACATAAACATTTCAGGTTTGTACTTGACAAAATGGGGGAAAGTCTGTGTTATTAATATGTTTGCAAGGCACTGGGAATGACACTGCAGTTGGTGAAGGAATAGTTTTCACAAGTATAAACTTATTCTTTACATCTAAATTAAACCAAATGCTGAAATAAATGCAAACAATGTGTCTCTTGCCTGGTGAAAGCACTGATGATACTGCAGAGAAATACCATCCAGATTTGGAGCTTTGAGCTAAGGCTGGCAGAAACCTATTCATTCACACTCGCTTTCGTCTCACATTCCCTGCGCCACCTAAACTCACCCCATCTCACCCCAATTCATCGTCAGCCCTTTAGCATTCACAGACACAGCTGCACCGTCGCAGCAGGAGGGTGTGGGGGAGAGGGGTGGAGTGGGTTGTGAATTTTTCAATCAGCGTCCTCCTCCGCCTCTTCTGTATGACATTTTTTCAGAGCTCGCTCCCAGCTCTACCTTCCTGCAGCCTGTCAGATCAGGCTCAGACTATCTAACTGCTCTGTCTGCAAATGAGTGAATCGAACCACTTACTGACACCTCAATGCCACAACGCACCCCCTGGTAAGAAAAACCAGCGGGGGGTCTCGGTTTCCTGACACGCAATGATCTCTCAATCTAACTGGAAGTAATCCAGTTAGCGTATGCACACAGCATCCAGTCTTGACGCCTTTATCACCCAAACCGCCTCACCTGCCCAGCCCCCCCTCATGATGCTTCAGACCAGGGTGTAAAAGCTGGTGGGGCTTAATTGATTAGTGTGCAACTAGTTTGCTGGGGGTTTTTTTGTTTTTCTGTCAGACTCCAGAAAGCAGCTGGTTAGTTTTTGTCACCTACTACACCATCTGCTTCAAGGTATGTTCCTCCCTGATTTTTGTTATCCAGAAAGAGTTGTAGCATCATCTCAGAAAAGACTGAATATATCAAACAATTCAGGTCATGTAGGATTGCTTGCTAAGAATCTGCTGTCAAGTTTGATTGATGACAATCACAAAAATGATTGACAGGAGTGATAAAATTAAAGTACACTTTCTTTGCTTTAACCCTTTACAAACTCCTAAAGTTAGGTTATAAGTCACTCCCATAGTTCAGGAGTAATTTTAGAAAATCCTCTCTTCACAACATTGCCTCAATTCATTGAGGTTTGCAGGATTTGTTTTAGCTAGCTCATGCAGTCTCATTATAGGTTTTTGTGTCAATTTAAAATCTTGACTAGAGTGGGAAAATGCAACCTCTTGATTCTTTCCTTCTTTTGTTGTAGATTGCTGTACTTGGAGTGCCTGCTCTCCTCAGAGAGTTTTCTGATTGACGGGTTTACGTTTGGTTCTCCGGCTGTAAAACAAACCCAAATAACAACTTGGTGTCAGTAGTGATTCTGTGGAGCATTACAGTTTTAACTTTGGTAATATAAGTGAAAGGTTAGTGTTCCAGGATTTTTCTGTTTTGTTCAAATTTACATTAAACCTGTAACTTGGGCTTGTTTGGTGTTAAAATGAGTTCAGATGCTTTATGATTATTTTTTGTTCCTCTGTGCACAGTCTTGGTGGGAACTTAGTGGGAGGTCCACTCCTGGAAAGATTAGCAAGACTCAAGTGTCTTCCACTTGTAAATAATCTTTCTCCCGGTAGCATCATGAACTATGAATGGTTTCCACTATTCTCACCTCTCCAAAGCAGTAAATTAAAAATAAAAAAATAAACTTCTGCTAAAAAAATATTGATAAATAAAAATTATCGCTTTAGATTAATAGCCAAAGATTACCAGCTTGTCACATTCAGTAAATTAGCTGAGGCTTGTTTGTCAGATAAAGTCAGGTTTTGAAAATATCAGCGTTTAAGCAGATGTTAAACATATTTTCCATTAATCCCACACTTCTGAGTAAAACCAGTTTTTTTCATTAGACTAATGTAATATTGCAATCAGAAATGTTATCTTTTCATTAGCTGTAAGCAGAAAATAGTCCAATTAAAAGAAATAAAGTGTTGAAAATGTCAATATATGTGTCATTAATCCTTATAATGTGTTTAGCTTAGTAAATCGAGTTTCTGAAATAAATGATCTTTTTGAAAATGTTCAAATTTATGGTTGAATGCATCCAGTTTTGTTCTGAACTGACTAAGACTTTAGTGATGCATACAGTGTTTCTATAAAAGTTACAGAATTTAATTCCTGCACAGAGCAACACATTTAAAAAAAACCTTCTTGTACAAGAGTGTAGGGGAGGATCTGATTCCTTCTGTTTTGCTCTGATCTGCATGACTCATTGTCCCAGGCTCTCTATCCTGAGGACCTGTTATTGTTAAACCAAAATGCGCCTTTCCCCCTCATTTAAACATAACTTTACAGACAAAAGGCAGATGACTTAACCATTAAACCCAAAGCAGCGGTTTTGGCTATTCCTGGTTGTGAATACATGTAGGCCCTACTCCATGCAGCCACTTTGAAAAAAAAAAAGACGGGAACATTAGCTTTAATTTAAATTTACCAAGGAAAATTGTGTCTTCAAAGAACATAAGGGAGAAGTTGTAGGGCTGTGGAAGTGATCACGATTAAAAATATAATCTTAAAGGGCTACTTTTCAGGGCATGCAGTCCTAAACAAAAAAAAAAATCTATTAAAGAAAATGAATATGTAAGTAAAAACAGAACCATGCCATATGAATACTACGTAAAGTCGATCTAAAACTAATCCTAATGCTAATGCTAAAGTTAATATTGCTAGAAGGCTGAACTTTTTGAATCCGACTCAGTCACTTTTGATGAGTTCAGGCAAAAGGTTTTTAGAAAAAACAATAGAAACTATTTAAGAAATGTTTTATCCCTGAATCTCAAGCCAATTTTTATTGCTGCTTTTCTATAACATAAGAATAATGATCTTAAAATGGCTAGAATTTAATTAAATTAAACAAGAATTTTCAAAATTAGTTGAAACTTTAAACAATTTTTTATTCATCTTGGTATTTTAAGCATAAAGAACTGACATTGTTTTAAATAGTAAACTAGAAAAAAAAATTCTGAATCTGTCTCAAGGAACTAATACTTGTGTTGAATGGAATTGAGCAAAAATGACCATCACAAATTAATAAGATAATTTATATCTTGATGTTAATTAAGATATGACATTTATTAAAGTTCATTTGGGTTAAAAAATAAACAACCTTAAGATAGCCTGAAAAACATCGACATGTAAAGCAAAAGGTATAATCAGTAGAGACAATTTTACCAGATAAAATAAATACATTTAGTTCTAATTAGACAAAGGGTGGAACAAGTTTATTAAAGCCTATTATAACTGGTGCTTTCTACATTGTTCATGCCTTAAAACTAACAAAAAGATTGTAGTGATATGTTACTGTTTCGGCCTAAACAGAATCCAGAGTAGCGCAGTCATAGCAGCAATAAGTACTTGCTATGACTGCAAAGTATTCCAGTGTGAACCTCACAGCTCAGCAGAATAAAAGCAGCGATTGATCTGGAAGAAGACGGCAACAGCAAAATCTCCCCTGAATTGCGAGTGACTGGCTGGCCCCGGCCTCTGCAGCGAAACTAACTGGCTAAAGTTGTCAAGCTAAGAGGTCACGACTCTCACCCGCATGGAATAAGACATTCACAATGTGAAGATGGGCCACTGTTGCCATGGGAACCACCTGCCAAATCCAGAGAGTGAGATGTATTTAAATGGAAATCTATCTAACCCCCTCCCGCCCCACAACCACCACTTCTGCACAAATCCAGATTCATTTCAGACAACCCCGTCAGGCTCTCCTCGCCCTCTTCTCCCTTGTCTCGGTGCATTTGGCCATGCCTGGTCGCACCCCACAGACGGCACAACCCACAGGTTTTTAAGCAGATTATGGAACTCGCAGAAAAGCTGGTGGGGGCTGGGGTGCGTGCACAGAAACTCATAAGCACAGAGAGGAAAAGAAAGCCTCACAGGAACTTGGAAAAGACTGAGAGAAGGGGAGGAGGTGTAGCATTGATTTAATTGAAATTGTCATGTCCCTGCTTGAAACTGAGACCAACTAATTCTAGCTTCAGTGTGGATTTATGAAATGATACCAGCCATTTTGGGAGGACGGAGGAAGTGGATGCTGGCGGGAACGGGGAAGAAAGTTGAAGCTCAAGGATTTGGCCGAGGATATGTTGTGACATGGGCTAAGTGGAAAATTAAGGTTGAAGTTTTTTCGTCTCAGTTTCTACCTTTAAATCCGGTGTAGCACAGAAATGCTGAGCCTGATGCTGATGAAGAAAAATAAGAAAGAAAACTGGACAGGACAGACCAAAGAATGAGGGTGAAGGGAAATTTTCTCCTTCAGTTTGTTCATCCATGGATATTAAAAGTGCTGTACGAAACTTTTTGTTCGGTGTTTTTGTATCAACAGCTAAAAAGCATAATAAAAAAAGTGTGGATACAACAAGAAAATTTGACAATGACCTTAATGAGAGTGTAACTCAAGAGAATCAACAATAGTCATTATTGGGTTCATGAGAATGAGACAAAATTTTAGCAATATTTTGAGGATAACTAATAATTCTCTCTTTTGTACATAGAATGAAAGTTTCACAAAAAATCTGTAAGGATTGTAGAGTAATTTAGTTTAGGTTTGACAAGCAATCCATTAAAAGTGTCATGTTGTAAGACCAAAAAAACATTGAAAATGAAAAGTAAAATGCTTCATAAATCTCAAGCAGTGTTTTAGCAAGACCCCCTTAGTTTGGAATCAATTAAAGGCTAATTGTATGCCAGTTGCAATATTTCTTGCAAATTAATCCTATTAATCTCCATCATTGTTTCTTTTTCTTGAGTATGTGATCCAGAAAGACTGCTGGTCATGTCACCTGTTTGCCATATCACACCTTTGCCATTTTTTCACTGCCCTAACCCACACCAGCAACAGATCATTGGAAAAATTCACCAGAGCCAGGCAGATAACTTGTGATGTAAGGATTAATGCTACAAGGAAAAAAAAGAGAATTTTCCGCACTGTCGCACAGTCACAGACTTTCTCCAAAGTACAACGCACAGAAAGACAGAAAGAAAGGAGCAGGACATTGGAATACATCTTGAAGCCGCGTACATCCTTACTTTGGAGATGACAACATCCAGGAGAAAGATACCACTGAAAATAAAATAATGCCATAACTACATGGAGTCATTTATGTCTGAAGGGAAATTATCAGTTTCTCAAGGAGTGAGCTTCAGAACTATTGTTTTTGGAACGCCATTATGAAACAAATGGCACGCAGATCTGAGCTGGCTTGGCCCGACACTGCACAGCTGCGACTGTAACGAGTACGATATGATGGTGACCAAGCAGGTGAGCAGTGGTGTTTCCATGCATCTAACAGCTGCAACACCTAAAATGAAATTATTTACATCAGGCTTTCTTTTGGTTGAAAGGAAATATTGTCGAACATGTTGTATTTATTATCTTCCACTTATCTGGGGGGGAGATTGTGAGACAGCAGCCTAAGCAGAGAGACTCAGACTTCCCTCTCCCCAGACGCTTGGACCACTCCTAATGGGGAATCCAAGGCATTCTCAGGTCACCATAGAAACATAGTCCCTCCATTGTTTATTTAGGCATGGTTTAATTCCACTAAAATTCAGGGTTTACAGATGATTCCATGGCAAAGGCCATGGAAAGCTTGATAAGCCAGACAAAATCTCCCTGTTGTCTGCACATTTTCTCAGTTATACCTGTTGACAGTCAGTGCTGCGGTTGGGGTTATTGCAAAATAAGATAAATGAACCGCCTTTGTTAACTGTTCAGCTTTGACGACAATGCTTTTGAAACTTTGTTTTCTCCCTTATCTTGTTTACAAAGTGTCAACATTCAAATGATCAAATCTTCTTCATTTTTTATTTATATGTGTTTGATATTATTATCAAACACATATGAGCTTAGAATCCACAATTTCTTAGAATCTGTAAATAACTCCAAACTTTCTGGGTGCAGACTTGTTCCTGGTTTCGTTGTGTCACATTTCTAAATGACATGTATGGCTACCTTTGCTTTCCCAGCAAACAATATGAAAAGGATGAGTAAATTCCTTTCCTTTCAGCTTAATCACTACAATCAAAAGTATTCTTTGAGCTTTATTGGGGTCAGTGAGGGGCAAAGAGGTTAGCAAGTGAATACCAAAGTAGCCCATTCCTCATTCTTGCCCTTAGGCCTCTCTTGATGGCTGCACCTGATCCAAGGATTCCAAGCAGCAATGCTTTTTCAGTATGCTCACAAAACGTGCAACTAACCTTCCACTTTGTGTTGCCAGGGTTTGGTATCTGCAAACTAAAAATCGATTTATGTAGTTATTTACATTGTGTAGCTCTTAACAGCCTTGGCTTTGCCGCAGTTTGCCTTGAGTAGACGCTGATAATTTGTCCCATTAACATTAGCCTTGACCAGGTTCCTTGGGGAGAACAGTGTGTGTAGGATGATTCTTCTTATTCCACCAGCTTGCCGCCCACAGCCTCGCTCTTTAGTGTTTACCTGTATATTTTACTGTGCAGAAGGACCTAATTAATCAGCGAGTGCTCTCTGTAGGTCCATACTAATGTGCTGTTTGTGATTAATGACAGTTTGAGGTTAATTTTGCACACCTCCAAATGTGTCTCCTGTGTGTATGTTTCCATACACACACAGTTGCTTCTGTTTTTCCGGAAAAGTTTTCCCACTACAAATCTATTAATTAATCACTTAATTTTCAGAGCTGTTTTGTACCTCATTAGCAGCTTCCTCAGCCTGTTTTACCCCTGAATTTATGTCATCTACTGTTTTAATCTGGCTCTGATGTGAAGGGATATAAGGACCTTCATTTCTCTGCAGTATTTAAATTTAAATCAATGATCCAGCTTGACTAGGATTACTGTATATTTAGAACATTTTCTTGTGAAGGTAAAATGTCCTGGTTTTTGCAGGGGTTGCATCAGAGTCCCCTCGTGTTCTTTTGGAATATTTTTCTTCTCCTACGTTGGGAAACATTTAGAAAGGAGTTAATGTGCTATCTTACCTGACCTTACCTCTAATTACTGATCTGCTCATAACTCTTCATCACATTCTTTCAATCTCATCCTCTCTCACCCTAAGCCATTCATCTCTTCATCCTTATCACTCATCCCTTCCTCCTTCATCCTTACCTCATTCATCCTCCTCACCTTCTCATTCATTTGTCCTGTTTGTTTTCGCCTCTCCAAGGTTACCAGTTAACTGCAAATGCTACTTTGTTTTTTGCATTTGCAGCTCATTATCATGAAATAATCCAAATTGGGACCATGGGAATGAGCAAAATGAATCCATAATCTCAATATTGTGATATTAAGTAACCCCAGAGACTCGTTGTATGTTACCTTTCCCAGTTGTGCAGATAAAGAAAGCCGACAGTTCTAGCTTCACTGACTTGTAGTGGCACAACAGCTTATTAATTTAAACTGGCAAGTGTACTTAGGAGGAATATTGCACACAGCATATAAAATCTGTTTTTACTGATCATTGGGAGCTGATTACACAGGGACTCTAAAGGGTTAAGCTGTATAACTGCATCATGAGGCTTTTAACTACTGCTCAGTCTCTTTTTTCTCTCTCTTCCTCTTTTCCCGTAGTTAAATGCCATTCCCGTATTTTTCTTTGACAGCATGAGATGTACATTTTGCCTTTAAGTTTCCTTTGGTCAACTAGTACGAGTCAACTCGTATATGCTCAGTTTGAAGATGTCAGGGCTCCTCGCCAGCTAAAAGTCCTATTCCACCAGGATGCAAGATAAAAGGACTCTACATATAAAAGATTGGGTTCAGACTTACAGAAATCATGGATTGTTCCTTTTAAGCAGCACAGCATGACCCTTGTAATTGAAGCCAGAGTAGCGATCAGATACAACACATAACACAGCTGCAGTAGAAAAGGCGTTAAGGAGCTTTAAGATTTGGTGGGCCAATTTGGTTTGAGATGAGGCTGTTCTGGTATATTATCGAAATAACTTCTACAAGTTCCTCAAAGACTAACCTCTGCAGAGCCCATCGAGAATCTGTCTGATTTGTCATTAAAATTATTGCTCTGTTGAGTAGGAAGCAGGGCCTTAATATAACAACCTAGTGATTGTTTTTGGCAAAATGACCTCCAGACTGAAATGCTCATTCCAGACTGAAATGCTCATTCACTGCTCAGACATGAGTGGGTCTAAAATCACCCAAAAGGTGACCTAAAAAGCAAACATCCCTCTAAAGCTTCACAATTTCCATTAGATTACCTCTGAAACCTCTAACACATAAAGGCTTTTTTCAATCTTGTTCTATTCTGGATTTGCGATTAGACAGCCTCACCAGTGTTGAGCTCACTATGGAGATGTACTGCTGTCTGATATGGATAAACATACATGTGAATTAAAGATAGTTTAAACTCGTATGACCTCAGCGTAGATCACTTTTCCAAGAATGGAAAAGCAGATGAATACCATTATATGTGCTTCTATAATGTCAGTTTAGAAAAGTTCGCTATGGAATGCCATCTGATCTTCCACACTCCAGTGGTACAGTGTTAAAAGTTTGTGGGGCATTTTATCGTGGCCTGGTGCCAAAGAGTCATGCTGAGTGCATCTGTCTCGGAGTTGATCAAAGGGAGTGACGGGAAGAAAGAGGCATGTGGGCATCTCAGCCACTTATTTTCACAGACAATGGGAAGATATTTGAGAAATTCAACTTCATGAATCATTTGATTTTCCTCCTAAGAAGACTGCTAAAACTAACCAAAAGAAAATAGAGCGGTCTCGTGGTTGTCTCGGTAACAGTTGCCACTGCTTTGTTGTCTTTCCAGACATTTTCCCCCAAAAATGATCCCCTCCTCCCCCGTTATAATGCACCCCTGGGTTGTGCTGTGGATTCAGTACATTTGATGTTTTCACGTGTCCCCTGCCAAATGATTCCTCTCCACTGAGCATGCTAACGACCACCCCAGATGGACAACATCACTTCCTCTGAGAACTGCCTGTGAATGCTCACACTGAGACAGAAAGACAGGGGGAAGGACAGAAGACAGACAAATAGAGGAAGAGGAATGTCTCGCAATAGAAGGGAGACAAATGATGAAGGCTCGGTCACGTAATGGTTCCCATTTTACAACAGAACTCAGAAAGCTTTTGATGCACATTGACATGCAGGAGGTGGCCTCATGCAAAAGAGCATTTCCACCGAATTACACTGATATTCACACATGGCTGCCAAACACAACAGTCACCACTGGAAACGGATCAAAACTGATAGCAGACAATATGGGAGTTTGTTCATTCTCATGGAGTCTGTCTAGGTCTTTGTTTGACTACCCTGGTTTCCCTCAGCAGAAATAAAACATTTACTCACAACACTGAAAGTCCCTGAATATTAAAAAAAAAAAAACAGCCAGAAATGCTTCTAGACACTTTTATTAAGATAAGACATTTGGTATGATATGACCGACGTTGGAGGCCAGCCATGCATTCAGAAACCTCTACTTGTCAACCAGCTGCTATCAGCTTGTTTTTTCTGGAGCTGTTTGCAACTTGTGCTAAGAAAGCCGAACTTGCAGTGAAGTGTTTTGTTAAGTAATCTTATGTGGCGAGCTGTGTTTTCATTGGGACAGGTTTGCAGCTTAGCTAAATTTTGGTCTCTTTTTATAAAGATACACATCGCACCATCAGATCATCAAATCCATTTTATTATCATTCCAATGACAATTTCAGTTAGTAATGAGAAAATGTCTAAATTAACATGGAATCTAAATTTACTGGTTGTGCAACTCTTAATGACAACAAATGCCACCAAGCATTTATGATAACTGGCACTGAGTCTTTTGCATTGTTTTATCAAATTGGAGATGCCATTTGGGTTGCTGTTGGTCAGCAATGGTTTTGGCCTTGCAACTTCTATGGATGTCAGGTTTCCACAATCATATTCTTATCCTTAAAGCATGAAAGTTGACATAAATTAAGTGAAATGAGACCTGCAGTACTTTAAATGTTGCTCTGAGTTTTTTTTTTTTTTTTTTGGGATGTGTTCCTGGAGGTTTTTTTGATTATCTCTTGAACCTGTTTCATCTTTTCTCTGTGCTTGTTGTGGTTTGCTGGAGTCTCAAGGCCTTGGGGATGGTTGGCAACCATTTCCAGACTGACAGATGTCGGTGACTTTGTTCTGCCTATGTGCTTGAATTTCTTTAGGTGATGGGTCGCTTTTGACAACTTGTACCTGACTTTATGTTGGTAGAGAGGTTATATTAAAGCAATCGTCTCATCTTGAGAACACGTCCGGTGGTAAAAGGTCTTCGTGTGGAAAGCGAAAGAGATTTAGGAAAAAAAAAATCAAAAATTGTTATATCAAAAATTTTATTATTTAAAGCATTTAAGTGTGAGAAAACAAAGAAAAAAAAACAAAAAACACAGCAATGTATGAAGAGCGTTCTCCTTTAATGCCACAGCATAATTATTCACTGGAGCCTCTTTTCCTACTAAAAATAATTTTTAAAAAAACACATAAAAACTCTGACACCTTTTAACGCCTGGTTTTTGTCTGCAGTGAAAAATGGAACATTAATTCTGTCAAGCATTTAAAGTCTGTCATCTGGGGGTTTTCTCAGCTCCAACTCCATTTGGCAGGAATGCAAACTTGTTAGCCAAGCAGACATGCTAATTTTTGGTCAGAGGGTTCCAAGAAAAGATTCAAATGACTTTTTGAATGGTATTGTACTGTATCTATACTTAGCTACAGTATGTAGCGTTTGCACAGACTCACATGCCTTAAGTCCTGCTATGTTAGAAACATTAATGTCTATGTTTATTACAGCATATCTCAGTTTCTTTAAAATGGAATAAACTAAATCCAAATTCACCACTTTTCCAATAAATCAGCTGAAGCAAATAATCTGGGTTGACCATTGCCACCAAAGGGGATTGGTTCCATTGCTTGTGCTAAAGTAATTATCCTAACAGGTAGAAATGTATATA